>UELX01005677.1:0-12946 GCA_900480035.1 Eupelmus urozonus | reverse complement strand
ATATTATCTACAGTTCGTAAATCTGCAAACGATTTAGCACCTTTTACATGTAAGAGTAATAATCTTAAGTAAAATCGCTCTTTCTGTTGAGGGTTCACTAAGTACATTCTACTTAAAACTGGTTCAAGATATCTTTTTCTTTTGGTCCATTTTTTAGTCGTTGCGTTAAAAACGTAATGGTTCGGTATTTCTGGGTATAAGAAAGTTTTCGCTTTTTCATCAGTTTTATTTAATTTAAATCACGAAGTTAAAGTATTGTCAATATATTTGTTTATAATTTCTTCTTTAAAACCTTCTTTAAAATACACAAGCTGTTCATTTTCGTTATGGACTGCTAATCTGTAAATAGTATACGACATTTCGCTCATAGGATATTCCAGTAATCGATGCATTGCTTCTGGAGGGCACACATACCTGGTATCAATGTACTCTTTTATTTCATCATATTCTAAATCAAGTGCCATATTTTCGTTATCTTTAGATGTTTGATTTTTGCATATTCTATTCATATTAATTAAAGCGCAATCATGTCCTTTAAGGAGACCTCGGAGGTTAGGTTACGTTTCATTTCATAGTTTACAAATTATGCTTACAGTTTATAGCATTCTTTAAATTTTCAAGTTTTCCACCATTCTACTGTCTTCAGAGAATGGTGGAAGCTTAAAAAATCTAAGGAATTCTATTTACTGTGGGTGCAATTTGTAAACTCCGAAATAGTAACTTAGCCTAACCTTCTAAGTCGCCTTAACAGCTAATTAAAAAATTATTTAATTGTTAAAATGAAGAATATAAGTCATTAAGAAATTAGCAAATTACAATTGCCAATTTGTCTAAAATTAGTAGAAAATAATTAAAATAATAAATATATATATAAACTATGTTATTATATTTATTATAATTACAATTATATTTTGTAAAATATATATATATATATATTTGTACAAGTATATAGTTTCTTAATTTATTTCTATTCAGTAATTGTATGACAGTATGGTAGATTTAAAAATATTCATCACCAGGACGTCTTATCTAACTTTTTGAGAACTGTTCGAAGAGTCATAAAGTAAGAAAAATTTAATTTTACGTACTGTAATAATAAATATATTTAATCGCTTAACTATACTATTAATTATTAAAAAAAAATTAGCACTTACCTGAGTAAGAAAATGTTTATCAAGGCCTGGCATAATTTTATTTATTGATATTTTTATAGGTTTTTGGCACCTTCGCATAATGAGAAGTACAGAGGAATTAACAACTTTTTTTTGCCGTTGGAACCATTTTGGGTTATAAAGAACTAACATTATTTGCGCATGCTTAAAAACAAAAAAATTTGATAGATGTCAAAAATATTTTACATTAAAAAATATTTTTAATTAAAAAATAATAATTAATGTAAACTTACTTTTTCTGATACGTTGTTAGCAATGCTAGCATATGTATATAATCGAATTAAACAACAACTTAAGATCAAGCTAAACTGTTGAAATACTATTGATGATATTTCTGACTGAACCAAGATCGAAAAAATATTGGAAAGAAGTGTTTTAAAATATTGTGTTGAAAGCTACAAAATAAGTGTGTTATATAAAATTAAATTACACATACGTATAAAAGTGTAAATCCACCAGTTATGAAATATCCGATATACGATATTGTTGCCTTCGTGATAATGAAATGTAATGCTACATTGCATTCATCAATGTACCTAAATAATTTTAAATTTTTAAAAAAATTTTAAATAAATTTTAATAATTCTGGCAGCCTTACTTGATATATTTTTAAAATTTTTGGGAAAACTTAAAATTTAGTCTACTGTTTGAACTTATACTCAAGTCTTACTGACTAAAAAAATTACCGTATTGCTTTCTGATGATCACAAATGCAACTTCTCAAATGTGCAAAAGTACGAGATTTATTGTAATCCTGTTTTACGATTTCTAGTTTCGCCGCTGCATCATTCATGAATAGGTAGCACACAGCATCAACGATTATATTGACCGGAGAAATTAAAATAACAATCAGTTGATGTATAGTCAATACAATTCGTAAAGGAAGGTATCTGATCGAAAACGGGTACCAAGCTGATGATGGTAATTGCCTGATATTCGGCGAAGTGCATATATCGTAAAGGTACAATATAATTACTATTGAATAGAATACAAGAACTATAAAATATAATTGTATCATGTCCAATAAATCTTTTTTTACTGTTTTATATCTGCTTTGGTTGATGTTCACGATAATTTGTTCAATTGAATCAAACAGGTTCTGAAAAATTATAATTTTTTTATATATAAATAATACATTTCGATACTAGTGCGAGAAACTGAATTCAGCCTCGCGAGGACTTTTTCGCCCGAGCAGAGAGAGAATGAAAAGTCTTCGCGAGGTCGAAATTAATTCCTACATGAGTATTTACTACATTTTGTGATTTGTTATTTAAGTGTGTATGTGTGCGCAAGCGAGCTTTGCGCACGGAGTATCAGAAAACAATTTTTGAATTTTTCTAATCTCAAAAGCAAATCTTGAGTGAGGTTCAAAATAAACAAGAATGTAACATAAAACGCTGGGCAATGTTAAACACGAAAAATGTACAATATCATAAACTTCTTTAAATAAACATTTCGAAAGGCAAGATAATAATAGTTTAATCATAATATTATATATCGTTAAAATCTATTTAATTCTTTATAAAAGTAAGAAACTACTATAAAATTACTCTTCAACTAATTTACGTACTTTTATAGATTTTTGCTGATACTTGCAAACTACGTAACTAATTAAGCTTTCGATAATAACTGTTGTTTCCATCCAACATACTGAAAATTCAGTAATACTGTGTCTAGATTTGTAAGTGGAAATAATTGTCGGTAAAAAGATCAAAGCAAAATTAGTTACTATAAACCACCACGTAAAATGATATACATAAACTCTAGATTTCGTAGCATTGACATCTAAAGGTAATATACTAATTAATCTTCCAATAAGTTTGATTATTTTGAAAAACTGTTTAAGCAACTCATCCTCGGATATTACCATTATCTCTCTAAATTGATCAATATAATATCAATATGTACATTTACATAAATAATGCTTAAACAGAATCAAAGGATAACTAAATTTTATTTAGCAGCACTACAACACTTTTTAAAGAATATTTAAAAATCGATTTTGTCTCCTCGTACTCTGAACCTTCCGTATATTGTTTAGTTAATCTAATGAATATTCATTCGAAGTATTTCTTAATTACAGTCAATATCCAACGACTAGTTATTAATAGTGATCGACGAAATAAAATAAGCTGTTTATTGTAAATGTCCATGAATTCGGTCAAGTATGATTGACCAATAAACTCTATTATATCTATTATATTTATAATTATTTTTATATATTATTTTTCTTCAGAGTCGAACACGTATATAAAAATATTAGTTTAAAAAATTAGTTTTAAATATTAATTTATATTCATATTACTATTAAGCAATAAACGTGTTTATTCCCACCTCAAAGATAATGGCCACTTATTTCCCTGAAAAGGCGCGTTGAAAATGACTTATTATTCCCGCTAAACTCGAGGAGGGAAATAATGGCTTAGGAGGGAACTAATGGGACATTATTTCCCTGCTAGCATTTTTATTAGAAAAAATAGAAAAAGTATTGAAAAAATCAAATAAAAACAAATAAGTGGCCACTGTTAAGGTGGGAATAAAGTACTATATGCACCTCTAGAGTAAAGTCAATAATTCCCTCGGGCAGCAAAACACCCTCGTGTATAATATGCGACTTTACTCCCTTGGTGCATAATGTACTATTAGTTTTGAAATATTATGTTATTATATGTTTACTGCTAAATTAGGGAAGTTGTAAGCAATCAAAGATAGCTTTAAAAAGTTACTAATTTTCTCCAAAAATATTTAAAATATAAAATAAAATTTTAATCATTTCAGTACGCCACGTTTTTTTAACGCTACCTTATTTTTATAAAGCGTACTGTCGAATGTGGCTATTATATCGATTCCGATTAAAATTATTAAAATAAAACATAGATACAAGTAATCTTATGACATTTATTGCAATCATAACTAAATTAAAACTTAACAATAATTAATTATTACAATAATTATTATAATTATTATAATTATATTACTATAAAATATTTTTTTCCATATCAACTTTTTTAATTGGGGTTTTCCAGATTGTATTCTAGGTTTAAAAATATTCATAATCAGGATCCATTATCTGACTTTGTCAGTATTGTACGGAGTGTCATGAAGTAAGAAAAATTTAATTTCACGTACTGCAATAATGAATTTAAACATAAGAATAATTGCTCATAGAATAAACTTATTTTGTTATTAACTAATTAAAATAAAAATTCACACTTACTTGAGTAAAAAAATGCTTATCCAGGTTTGGCATAATTTTATTGATTGATATTTTTATAGGTATTTGGCACCTTTGCATTATAATAATTATGGAAGAATTAACAATTTGCTTTCGCTGCTGATACCATTCCGTATCATAAATAACTAACATTATTTGCGCGTGCTATAATATAAAATATAAGGAATATAATTATGCAATCAGGAAATAAAATTGTAGATTATTTCTGCAAATGAGTTTATGGGTCAGGGTTTATTCCCTGATGGTAACTAGAGCAGAAATTATAATCACACTTTTTATCTATAAAGTCATCTTCATTAAAAGGAGATAAGTATTTTTTAAAATACCGTGACTTGAGTGACTGGTGGTCATTTAACTTTCTGACCGCCGGCATGACGCCTTTAGGCCTAATGCGAAGATGGGCTTATATATCTACCACTAGAAAAGATGCCGGCGGTCGGTGAAGGTTCATTTCGTAAATTTCGTAGATAATTATTTATGTTAGATCATAATTATTATAATTTGTACTCCACACTCAGTATGCAAAACTCAAACTTCTACTAGCTGTGACGGCGCCATAACTATTTAATATATATTATCACCTGAGAGGAATAAGGTCACTATTTGAATTCGCGCGTAGTAAGAACTTATCTATACGACATAATGCGAAAAAAGGTAACAATTCGGTAAGATACTATTTTTATTCATATTATGATATAGTGCGATATTGTCGAACCTAAAATAGCCATGCATTTCTGTATCTTTATATACCGAGAAAATCGATAGAAAACACCCTAAATTTTCTTACAGTATCTATTTTTCATAAAATTGTTTGAAAAGTCCTTTCTTAAAGTGAAATTCCCTACACATGTATGTGGCTGTCATTATGAAAATTTGAATGTTTCGCAGTTTAATTATGTTTATAATTGAACCATTATGAATATAATTGAATAGAAGAAAAAAGAATACTGTGAGCACAGTTATAGTAATAATATTTGACAGTTTTCTGGGTTCTCTAACCAATTGAAGAAAAAAAAATATTTTAGTACAGAGCTTACTTACTTTTTCTGATACTTTGTTAGCACTATTAATGTACATGTATAATCTTACTAAACAGCTGCTTAATATCATGCAGAATTGTTGAAATATTATTGATGACATATCTGACTAAACCAGGATTGAAAGGAATATTTAAAAATATTACATTATTATATTTTATACAAAAATGTGATGTTATTTATATCATAAGTTGTACTTACATATAATAGAGTAAATCCACCAGTTATAAAATATCCGATGTATGCTAACGTTGCCTTTGTGATTGTAAAATGTAATGTTTTATTGGACTCAAATATGTACCTAAATAAATATTTTTATTTCATAAAAATGTTTTTATTCAATTAAATTTAAATAATAGTTTCAATATTTATAATATATATTCCTAAAATTAGGAAATTTATTATTCTCTCAAATCTAAGAAATTACCGAATTGCTTTTTGATGATTATATATACAGTTTCTCAACTGTACATAGTTACGAGATTTACTATAATCTTCTTTTACAATTTCTAGTTTGGCCGCTGCATTCGACATAAATAGGTAGCACATACCATCAACAATTATATTAACCGGAGAATTTAAAATAACAATCAATTGGTGAATAGTTAATATAATACGTAAAGGAAGGTATCTAATTGAAAACGGATACCAAGCTGATGATGGTAATTGTCTGACATTTGGCGAGGTACTCATATCATAAATATATAATAAAATTACTATTACATTAATTGTGATCATTATGCAGAAATATTGTATAACATGTATTAAATCTTCTTTTATTATTTTGTATCTTCTTTTGTTAGTGTGCATGACGGTTTTATCAATAGAATTGAACAAATACTGAAAAATTGTAATTTTTTTATTTTTATATACATGATTTTTGCGTTTTCCTGATCTCATAGTTAAAAACAAATGTGTAAGAAATAGTAAATAACTCTTAAAATGCTGGAGTCTTACGCCATAGTCAACAGCAATTATTTGCGATTATTAACAGATATTTACAGTTACTCGCTTTACATTTTTTAAAATATATACAAGTAAGGATATTATAAAGGAGCAATAATTCATTATTTATTTTATTCGTTTATTTATTTATTTATTCAATAAATACGATTAACTTTGCTATTGGCAATCACTTTGAATAACTATATACAATTACTGCTACGATCTCAATGTCTAGACTGAATATAGAATGAGAATATGAATAACTGTTAATTACCACGAATAAGTGTAAATTACTTTTAATTACTGCAAATAACTGCTTATAAATGTTATTTATCTAAATGTAGGGTTCTCTGCCTCGGTATAATTTTAGTTTCTCAAAATTTTCTCTTAAACATATGAATTAATTTATTTCAATCTTTATAGGAAATCTTTGAGCTTTTGTAAAAAAACGCGTTTGAGTATTATAATTTTTAAATAATGAAATATTTTTAACTTATATACAATAACATATAATAAGTACTTTCATAGACAGAAAAGTCATTATGTCTCAAACCAACCATTTTATTACAGCGAATATGCGTTTTCGGTCAAAAAATAAAACACCAAAGAGATTCATACCCCGATATAAGTTTGGCTCTCTCTTCAGGCTTAAGGCAGACTTAAGCCAGAATTCTCTCTTTCGCGCTTTTGGTGTATAATATATCATTATATTGCATTTCAATTTTTGCGTCGATAAAATTTTGACTTTGCCTTTATCTGGTTACAGTACTTGTGTTCGACTCATATGCATTCACTTAAGACTTTCATTATTACAAACTTCATACTCAGGCAGAAAAGTTCCACTTTTTGTCCTGAGAACCAAGGACATTAAGTAAAACTTTATAATATACTTTATAATATATTATTTTAATTCGTTTAACTCTATAAATAACTACTACAAAATAAGAAACTAGTACAAAATAAGAGCCGCCCTCTAGTTCAAATCATTTTACATACCTTTATATATTTTTGCTGATACCTGCAAACTATAAAACTAGCTATGTTTTCGACGATAATTGATGTTTCAACCCAACATACTGAAAATTCTGTAATATTGTGTCGAGATTTGTATAATGCGATAATTGAGGGTAGTAGAAGTAAAAAAAAATTAGTTACAATAAACCACCACGTAAAATAATGTGCATAAACTCTTGGTTTCGTAGCATTATCATCTAAAGGTAATACTCCCATTAATCTTCCTATAAATTTCATTATTTTAAAAAACTGCGTAAGTAATTTGTCACCAGATATTATCATTATCTCTTTAAAATATTCTTGTTTTAAATCTGAATGAAATTTTCATTAAATATATTACGTATGCAATACAATTTAATTTTTTATGCAACACACAATATAAATTAGTAAAAACTAACAACCCCCTGTTCTTTTACAAAATATAAAACTGATACGATTTATAGGTTTAGTTCGCTCTGCAATAACTTCAAAATATGGAGTTTAGTTAAGCAAATGAAAAGAAAATTAAATTCTTTCCTTATTATATACTTGATCCAAAGTTATTAAAATTAATTGTCAAAACAAATAGGGTGTTTACAGTAATTGTGCGAGAATTCGGTCAAGTATTTTAATAGATACAACGCATGAACTCTACGTACGTTTATAATTATTTTTCCTGTGAAAAACAAATGTATTTTACTATTAAGAGAAAAATGTTTTCATTTGTGATCTATTGCTTTATGTTACATATTTTATCCTTCCTAGGAAAAACTTATTTTGAGTTCCTCACTGAGAAAACTTTATTATGATAAAAAAGTTTAATTTACAGATTTTATTTATTTGCTGTTCTTTGCAACATCCTCATAACTTTATTACCTATAAAATATTGATGATTTTAATAATGTAATATTTCTATTTATAAACGTAATTATAGAAACGTTTATATATTCATTACAAAACAACGCTATTTATTCATGGCAATACATTTAATATTAAGAAAATGTTTACATAGTATAAGCTGTTACAACTAACGAAAGATGAATAAATTTTTTAAATATAAATGATTAAAGATTGCTCAAAAATTTTAACTTCAGATATTTTGGAAACTTTGGGATATGACAATTAATGTATCATCCCTGATTACTACACTTATTAAAAAGTTTAGTAATTGGTATTTGCCATATATTTAGGGGAATCAGTAACTGATATCTTCATCTTACATATCTCTTTGACTAATTTGTTCTATATTTTAATTGAACTAATTACAAATATTCTTCTTTTTAATAAAGGACTACACTTAAACTATCCTCATCACATTAATGGAAGTCTGATTTATAAAATTTGTGAATATTCAACACAAATTGATAGTTTACAAATATTAATTTATAGGGCAAAATTATTATATTTCCATATTTATTAATTTAGTTTGACGATTAATTTTACTCATCGATAAAGTATGTGTTTAAAATTCAATAATATTTCTTTTGTATCGTTCGAAGTGTCATAAAGTAACACACGTTTGAGTACATATACTGAAAAAATTAAATTTGTTTGAATAAAAAACTAATTTTTGATTTAAAAAAACTATGCGCATTTATACCTACCTGAGAAAAAAAATTCATACCAAGTGTTGGCATAATATAACTATATTTTATGTGTATTGGTTTTTGGCACCGTTGCATCACAATAACTAACGCCTGAGTCATTCTTTTTGATTTACAAAACCAGAGATTATCATAAAGAGAAAATATAAGGTCATGATTCTGAAATATAAAACAAAAATTTAATGAGTATAATTTAACAAAAATGTGACAATAATACTTAAAGTTACTTTCTGAAGTATTTTTTCTCCACTTTCCGCATACGCATAGAGTCTACTTGTCCCTAGAGCTAATATTATTATAAATTGTCCAAAAGATACAGTTGTAATTTTAGTCTGAAAAAATAAGACAATGAACTGTAATTGGAGTTTTATGGTCAAAATTGTTCAAATTTTCATAATTCAAAAAAGCATATTTTCTTTCAATAACCCTAGTAGAATGATTCCATTTAATGGCTAGTTAATCCCTAGGAAAAATGGATTCAATGCTATTTCTTAACCTTTAACCATTTTAAATGGACAAGTTTCTACCAAAGAAGATGTGACTATAATATAACTTTGAAATATTTTCTTTGTATGTGATACCAAAAGCTTTAGTTACGTAAAAAGGTACTATTCTTAATCACTTACTTGTAATATAATAAATGCACCGGTAACAAAGTATCCAAAATATGCTATAATTACTTTAATAATAATAAACCGAATGGTAGAGCTGAATTCTTCAATCAACCTATATGTTAAAACATGTTGAAATAGATTGCTTTTATTATTTGATAAGTAAGTTTTGCAACAAGTAAAAAATTATATTAAAATGGGTATGTTGTTTAAAATAATGAATTTTAATTATTAATATAGAATTACAATTGAAAATGATATCAATCGTATTTTTAATTTACTTTTTAATACATTTTTAATTTATTAAGAAATATTGTAATGATGGAAGAAATATTTATTGCAATTAAGTTAAATCAATATTTTAATATAATAAATTTTTATTAGATGTAATGAGACATTTTTCCGAATGTTTACATCTCATGGTAGTTTCGCTTGTGTAACCACAGAATTAAGAGCTTAAAGACGTTCTGTAGCTTCGTTCTCATCTCGAGTTTAAATTAGCAAATTATGTTTCAAGTGTTTTATTATATAGTTATTATCTAATGTATGAACCTCAAAAATCGTAATATCTAATAGTAGAATGATAATAGAAAGTGTCTAGAGTATCAAGTATTCCCAAAAGTCGAAAGGTTGGGAAATACTGTGCACTTATATAGATATACTGATAGCATGCGATTGAAACATTGGATTGTTCTATCTCAATAAAAAGGCCCGTTTGCCCATGTTTAAACAAAGGGAACTCATTCCTTAAATATTCAAGAATAATGTATATTTTATCCAGCAAAAGTTATCGTACCACTGTTTCACTATGAAGAAAAACGTCGATTCAAGAACGCTTTCTACATATAAGAACCCATGTTAAAACGCTGAAACTTTAAGCTTTAATAACTCGAAAATTCACCCCGCTTGCCCTATCATTAATAACTTTTCTAGGATAGTGAAAGGAACTCAATCTCAAAATTTATCGTAATTTTATTTTTTAGAGAACGTCCTTAAGACGGCTTTGGAGGCAAACAAGACGTTTTGTTTCCGTAGTTTACAGACTACTCTTTTACTTTTTAAAATTTTAATTTGTATATTTTCTATCATTCTGTTCAATTTAAAAAATAATAAAAGATTCAAAAATTCAAAAAACTTTGTAAACTGAAAGAATAATTTGTAAATTACGAAACTGAACCTAATTTATCTTCCACACAGTGTGCGGGAAGTTCGTTTTCTCGCACACCCGGTGGGAAACGCGTGCATCAAAAGAAACACATTTCTGCACTTCGTGTCAAAAAATTATGTGGGCGATAAAGTGATTTTAACGTTGTGTAAACTTTCCGCACTTGCCACGCTCGTATTTAAACGTCCACCCGAGGTTAAAATCACTTTACCGCACTTATGTCGTAAATGACTATTCAATAAAAGCATTAATTAGCATTACAAGTTGAATATGACCAAAGATTTTTTCATTTTCATTTTATGACAGTATCGTGACGTGTCATTCAACTGCCAGTATTAATCTGTTTCACTTGTGTTAAAATTTAAAACATTATTATTTGAGGTATTTATCGAAAAAATATTTATGATAAAAAAACTTTAACCCAAAGTAATATGAATTTTTTATTAATTTTTGTTTTAAAGCTACGTTACCAAAGAATTTTTTGATGTTGATCTATGCAATTGACTAATTTTTTATAATTATAAGCTTCTGAATAGTTTTCTTTTAAAACATCCAATTCATTGATTGCACTATATATTACAGTCAAGCACAAATAGTCCACAGTCACCAAACTAATTGTGTTTAATAGTACAAGTATCTGATGACATATCAAAACTGCATTTAAAGTTGGATCCACAGTTGAAAAAGGATACCATGTTACTAAAGGTAGTGTTCCCATCGGTACAATACTCATTTTCAAAATATAACTTATCGCAATTAACGCAAACAAAATCAACCACGTAAACTGTATATTAATTAAATCCTTTGAATTTTTTTCTATTATTTCATATCTTTTTCTATCAGCATAAATTATTGTCTTTAAGGACTGATATAAATTAAAAGATATATCTAATAAATTCTGTAATTATAAAACCTTGTTATTATTATATTTATGTAATAATTTCTCTAAATAAGTACCAATTTATTTTAAGATAAATATATTTTTTAATATGAGAAATGAACAGTGTAATATAATGTACATACATAATGAATTTAAAAAAAATTAATTTAATTAAATTAATTCATACCTTAAATCGAACTCGTTGAAATCTTAAAACTATAAAACACGTTATACTTTCGAAAATTATTAATAATTCCATCCAAGCTGTCAAAAAATCGGACAAATTATCCAGTGACTTATAAGTTGCCATACTTGTAGGTAAGATTATCAAAGCATAATTTGTTAGTATAAAAAATCTTGTGAAACTATAAAGATATGATTTAAATTTTGTAGTGCTAGATTCTGGAGGCCAAATCGCCTGTAATTTCGCTAATATTATTATAAATTCCGAGAAGAATATTTCTCGCATTTCTGTATACATTTTATTCTCACTTTTCTAAAGAATATATTTTTAGTTCGAAATAGCGAATCTAATAAACTTCTGTTCACACAACTCCTAATTTTAATAGTATTTTTAACAATGGAAACTATAGATAAACTATAGATCATTTACATATCATACTTTTTGAAAATGGTTTTAATATGTGATATAAAAATTCTTTGTGATACCATTTACTTTCAATTAAATTAGTCTAAATACAAAGTCAAAGTTGATATTAAAATTAATATAATATATAGAATGATGATATTTTATATGATATTTCAAAAATATTATATAAGTCCTGTTTTAAACAAATTTATTAATGGCATATTAAATTGATTGAGACTCTTCGATACTCAACCTATTACTGTTACTGCTACCCGAATACTGTTAGGGTGTATCAAGTAATTTGCATTTTGAAATAAGTACAATCAATGTAGAACTATTCCAAGCTAAAATTTAATGTGATAGCTATGTATTAATTAGCTTGTATCTTCACATTGCGACAACGATAATTGTACACTTTATATGATGTACTTCCGTAGTACCGTACTACGTTATTACAATTATAACGCATAATTTACAATTTTTACACCATTAATATAAAATGATGCCGAGATAATTGCACGATTATTAATCATTAATAATTAATTAACGACAAAAGTACCTATAAAATTAATTAAAATATCATTCAAACTTATTATGCCAAACTGTAAAAACACATCAGTGAGTGCTCCCTAAAGTGCTTTTAAATGTGCCAACTAATCCTTTAAAAAGGAAAGCTTGGTATGAAGCTGTGGGATGCCCTCAGAAAAAATTAAAA
>UELX01005676.1:0-12948 GCA_900480035.1 Eupelmus urozonus | reverse complement strand
TGTCGTTGTACAAGTATGTCACAGCGTTACTATAAAATATAGTAATTTTTATTAAGACATTTTTCTCAGTGTATGTAATTTTAAAAATTAAAATATAGTTTTTAAACAAATTAAAAACTTAATCATTCTTAAATTTTTTTACATCATAATGCACGTGATATAAACTGTGTAAGTATACTCAGAGAGATGTTGTATGCTTTATTAAGCAGTTTCATTGTTTTAAATATACGCATTAATATCCATGAAAAGTAAAAAGTAAAGCATAACTTGAAAATGGTGAAACTGCAGAGGCGATTAAATATTTCAATTGTGTCTAATCAAAATTTGTACTGTAATAAATAAAATTAGCGTTATAAAAAAAATTTTTTTTACTTTTTTAAAGAAAATCTGGATTTTTTGGAAACTTTGAACTACGAAGAAAACCTAATAAACCATTAATAATCCATTAAAGGGCTATTAATTAGAATAATTTATACCAGGACGAAAATAAGTGAATGGTATTTAATTTCTCATAGAATACAATAAGTTTATTCTGTTGCCAATCATTTAGTTTAAAAAAAAGTTTATATTTATTAAAATAGAAAATTGGAATACACAAGGACAGAAATAATAAGTTTGGTCTTGTTTTAATACTGTAGAGCAGATCTATTGAAATGAATTTCGACTATGGTTTTTATCAGATTATGCTATAAAAATTTGTAAAAGTTCAAAAGTACATTCCTTTAGAAAGAAGTATAGAAATCTATTCAAGAAGCACTATTTTTGAGATATAAAATTATACAGCGTAAAAAACTACTTTCCACTAAATTAATACTAAAATTTTAGTACGTTTTCTATTCTACGAAAAGAATAAGCCCTGACTGACGCGTGTACCACCTCAAAAACCGAAATTATAGACTTTTGAATTGTTATAAATCCCACTAACGAAAAGTTCATATTTCCCGAGATTTATCCGTACAACAAAGTGCTGTCACTTTGCTTTTAAGAGCGCAAGTCCAGGCATTTATTTACGGAAAATAAGCAGTACTCTGGGCTAAAATAAGCAATGGTGATGACATTGAGAGAACATAATTCCAAAAGTGTACGTATACGCAGCTTTAGCAGCTCAACGGGGGGTGAGAAAGCGCGATGTTAACACCAGAGACATGTGACCGCTTGTCGTTATCCCTTGTTAGTCATAACGAGGCTAGTACCTCTTCTAGCTAGCACTAGTTGCTTATGTACATTTATGCACTCTCTTTGAAGAAATACGCTTATACCTCACGATCTCTAAATGCGCATTTATCTGTTAGATGTATTTTTGAAATCATTGATGATAAGTGATTGATATATATGCAGTGGGCTTATGGATTTTTTTTACTATACGCTTGTCATTTATCTTCATTACTCAGCACTTGTATGCAGGAAAAAATTACACACATTGGAAACTAATCTGAAATAACACCGCTGCGCTAGCGCGATAAAAATAATGCTTCAACTTTGTACGTTCCAGCAATCGCGCGCGTTTTTAAAGTCAGCTGGTCTAATGAAATTTTGATGCTCCAACGGAAAGCTTTTTTTCGATTTTTCTTTCACTCGCGTCGAAACAGCCATTGCGTTATGACTCGAAAGTTCTTGCTTGTCAGTTCGCACCCATAGATTTTTTTAGCTGAACCTTTATTTTCGTCTGAATTTTTAGTTAATTGACGACTGACTGATTGATGAGAATTCATTGAAAAGTTTTACGAAATAATGATACTATTTACATATTATTAGTTTATTTATTTATTCGTATGGTCTGTACTTCGTAAATTACCAAAATTGCAAAAATTTTAATAAATTTCAAAATATTTTCTTACATATGGTTAAATTTTTTGAAAATAAATAAACTCTTTCTATTTCAAATTTTTAGGAATATCATTAATAATTATTGTTAATTTCATATACTAATAAACAGTTAGTAATATTATATTTTGACTAATAATTCACTGATAATATACCGATATTTTTAAGTGCATTATGCAGCTTAAATGGTTTTAATAGCGGTCAGTGATTATTTTGGATAATTAAACATCCTATTTACACCAGTCGTAAATTTTTTCTTTTTAATTTTAAAAAAATAAAAATTTTGACTCGAGATAAGCGATAGCATTTTTAATGTATAAGAAAATAAAAAAAGTCACGATTAGCTGCGAAAAAACAGAACTTCTTACAGAACAATGCAGTTAATAAATTGTTTGATGCATAATGAAATGAAGAAACTTTTAAGAGTAAATACACAAGGATACATGTGTAAGTATGTGTGTAATACAACTGTGTGTTTTGGCATGTATACAAAAAATGGTATGTAATAGATATGATGGGCTAGTATAATATTATAAAAAAAATTTTATCTTAGGAATTTCTTCAAAATATATCATTATAGAAGGACTGGATATAAGCGTACAAAAATCATCAATACGTCATTTGAAATTTTGATTTTAGCAAATAATAAACTAGGAATCTATTAAAGTCATAATTTCAAATGTCTATATCTCTATTTTAATACGTCATAATTTAAAAAAAAATTTTAACATTAACGTTTATACTTAATGCTTCTTAAAATAAGATTACATTTTTAACCAATTTCTAAGAAAAATTAATTATTTTTATTTTAACGTATAAGAATTTTTATCGAACAAAAAATTGGCTAATTAAACATTCTTCTGGCTATAAAAAATAAGCTAAGGTCTGCAAACTAAAGTATATTGCTTTTTTTTCAAATCCTTTACAACCACTGTAAAATATTTTAAATAAAAATATTAATGTTGGACAAAGTGACATTAAAAGGAATCACACAGGTTATTCTGAATTTTTCCAAGTTAAAATGTAGCCTCCAATTTCGATTCGATTAATCTTATATGCACAGAGATCCGTAGTTATTGGAAATCCAAGAAATGTATTTTAGCTCACTGATAAGAACCTTAACAGACTGCTGATGATCATGAGCAGTTCACTGTTAGGTTACCGGCTAAGCTTTAATGTGAATTTAATGAGGTACTGAAAAGCGCCTCGCATGATTCATGGATAAATCAGCATGTCGCCTTATTAACGATAAAAGAAAATTTTAACAAATATTTTACGAGAGATATCGTTGGAGGTGTTTTTGGCTGCGCGGCTGAGCGATCATTCAAGTTAAGCAGTATTTAGTGCAGTCGCAATATTTAGATCGTACTAACTAGGAGTTTTTCAGCAATGTACGCAGGTGGAAGGCGTAACTTGGATATTTCTCACAAAAAATATTTAAATTTAATCTTTCTGCTGACTACAGTTCTCGGCGGAGCTTTAGGTTAGATAGAGACCCGCCAAATTTAAGAAAAACTAGAAGTTAGAGCTACGAGAATTGTAGGGTTAGTGCCGTGTCCACTCACTCACCGATAGTGATAGACTGGTTTTAGAAGAAGACGGGTAAAGCTATGCCAAAGTAAGCTGCACGATATCCTCGGAAAAAAATTTTATTATTTATAATATAATGTTTATTTATACGCTTCTAGAATAGTCTTTCCGAACAATATACTATTAATACAGATTCTTAACTTTAAAAAAAATTGATTAAGATTTTTATGTATTTACATTTATTAAGTAGAAAAGCCTAGGTTAAAGGTAAAAAATTAATAATAATGATATTGTTCCTAAAAATTAATGTTTTTTTATCTTAGATATGAAACTAAATACATTTATTATATATTGACATATTATTAACAATTTATAATGAGTAAATTAATTTTGTTTAGGTGATGCGTTTTCAGTAATACTGCTACTTATTTTCTATTTTTATATATAACAAATGTATTCAAACTTCTACATAACTGCTTTAGCCAATACTTCAGTCGCAATTTTATCGAATAAAAGTGCGAGAGAAACAGTTAATTTTTTCAAAATTGAGTCTACAATATTTTTTTGGGAAAGACTTGAAAGTCTCTCTTCTATCTAAAATTTGTAGGGATACCGGAAAGATGATATTTAAAAAATATAAATGTAACGTTTCGCGATTTCACATCGAGCTTTTGTCTGTGCCCTGACATCCTCTCATTACGTCTCGCGCAAGTGCCTGATAAAGTAGCTTCTTCAGGCCCTGGTGATCATACCCGATAACCTGACTTCCATTTTTACTCGGAAGAGATGTCTGCCCCGCATGTCAAAGATCCCAGATTCGATTCCACGCTTCGGAGATTGCTTTTTCATACAATACGTTCACCTATTTCATAGGAACTGTTTCTTTTTTCCTCATTTTATAAGACTGTAATTAAATATTTTATGTCGAAGATTTTTACAATTTAATTATATTTTTTATAATAATTATTTATATATAAGGAAAGTTTCTTTATAACTGTAAGTCATGCCTAACATATGTAGGTATACATATACCGATTTTTGACGTTTTTAAAAAAAACTACTGTTATTTTCAATTATAGCCTCTAATATAAGACGTCAAAAAATCTAAAATTTTGTATGCTTGTAAAAGTTTTTTTGATTTAAGCTTAGCTTTTCAAAATATTAACAACATCGTTAAATTTATGAATGAGCCACTTTTACATTACATATTATTACAGTTCAAAGTTTGATTAATGCATGGACCCCTGGTTTTGAAAAATTAAGTTTTTTTAATACATTATTAATATGGTAGGTATCATACTTGAATACCGGCCGTTTGGACTCTATGATATTAGAAAACATTTCTTTATATTTTGTAGTCTTTATTATGACCACAAAAATTATTTAGATACTTATGATTAAGCACATTTTAAACTAACAATGTTTGAAACATTTTTTTGAAGTATAATTGCTATTAAATTTTAATAAATCCAAGTTTTTTCTTCTTTGATTTTAGCTATTGGAAATTATTGAAGACATTTCTAGACCAAGTTATTCGTATTTTAAACAGAAGCTCTTTTTTCACATTTTCTTTAAAATAAAACCATGAATATATGTCCATAACTTAAGTTTTCCGAAGCGTTAGATCGTATCCGATTACGGCTTTGTTCATTTTTGGTATCTAAAAACATACTCGAAAGTTTTATCAAGATCTATTACCCGAAGCTCATACACTTTCCTGGTTAGTGTAAAAATATAGCTCAACTTTATCATTCATTCAGAAAAAATATATTTATTAAAAAAAATATGGACTAAAGTAGCTATAGTTTTATAAAAGACATTATTTTTAGAATCTTTTTATGCGAAAAATGTTTTAAACAACAAAACATTTACATTCTCAGATTATAAATATTGGTAAGTCCAATTCTTAGTGCATAACTACAGATATGAAAGCTAATTATTTACCGCGAGAAAAGTTTTTTCCTCATATTAAATTCCTAAATTAAAATTCCCTATTTTTTTCATTCCTACTTTGTGTACAAGAGTGTCTTACACATACTCTTACTAAAAAAGTACAGTAACATATAACAAGACGGGACAAGAATTTTTCTGTCTTCACAATTTAGAAAACATTATTTGACTTAAACTGAATAAGTAATTTTTGAAAATTGTGTTTATTAATTACATAAATTTTAATTTTAATTTTAAATTACAGAATTTTTGAACATTTGTGTAAAGTTTGGAGGTAATGTAAAAAAGTTGTAATGAATATGAGCGCGCACATAAGTGCGTTTTAAATTAGTATTGTTCTAGTTTAGCAATTCTATTTCACTATAATATTTTTCTGTGCAATAATACATTTTCTCACAAATAATTATAATATAGTACGTAATTATTTAGATTATTCTTAATTTTACTTTATTATCTAATTAATATAATTTCGTAGTAATTTTGGATATATTAAAAATTATTGACAAATTGAGTTATTGCAGTTTTCTGTTTATATTTTTATACTTTTGTATGTACCATTCCCATTAATATTTTTACTTTTATCCAAACAGTGGCATTATAAAATTCTAGTTAATCGCCTGATTTGTTATTTCGTTTTTCTTGAAGAAAATCATTCTAAATATACAGTATTCAAACGGTTGTTGTGAATTTTTTGTCAACCTTTCGATATTATAAATTACGTTACGATCAAGGCAAACTACAACTTTGCTGTCTATATGTTGTATATATACGATTTTCAAGCCACTACCACGATCACTATATACCGATCAATTGCAACCTATATATACAAGCCTACACTTACAAGTACACATAACTTAATAATTTACAGTGATTCCGTTCGTATTACTGTAACCGTAACTTCATTTGTTCTAGTTCAGACTGATAATGACTTACTTCTATAGTAACTAAGCATTAGTTACTGCTTAGTTTTAGTATCAATTAAATCTACAAAAATACATTTATTTATAAGAAAAGTAACTCAAAATGTTTATCTGAGTAATAGATAACAATTGATTTGCTATAAAATTTAGATAATTTAAATTTATTTAACTGTTCTGAAGCGAATCAAATTAAAAAAATATTACTTAGATTATACAACTGCTATAATTAGAAATTTATTTAAAAATAATTGCAGTAAATAGGTTTTACAATTTATAATAAAACGGCATTTTTAGGAAAAAATAAAAAAAACAATTATGGATACTCCAAAATTTCTTTAAATGACATAATTTAAAGCACTTTGTAGAGAATTATGATAATTTTAATCGTATTAGTAACAATGTTCAAAATCATGAAAAAAGGTGAAATCTAAAACGCAAAAAACTGGGCTCTTAGACAAATAGGTCGATACACCCACACTTACATACACATACAGCCACCATCCATGCATACGCGTTCACATACACACACGCACAGATTTAGGTAGCGAAATTTTTACATTTTTTCTGATTTTTTTCGATGTAATAAGTTCATTATCAAAAGATATAATTTTAAAAGAAATGTTCAAAATTATATCCTTTATTAGGTTTAAAAAGTTGCCATTATAATTCACTTAGAAATAAGTTTTATAATTAAACAGTATTCAAATTATTTACATTTATTAGAATTAAACTATTTCAAAACTATTCAACCACTGATTTTATTTACCTTAGTTTTATAAAAGAAATTAACCTTATTCTACTTATATTTTTATTTTGTTTTAAATAATCTTCCACTTTATATTAATTCTCAAAGCTTGTACAGAAAATTTCATTTACTCCTAATGCAATAGCATTATAATGTTCTTTACTGCAAAGACTAAGGTAAAGAAAAATATTCATCTTTTTTCCAGCACTTATACGCGATATAATGTGCTCAAAGCTCCCGGGCATTAGTTCTATAGCTAGGACATGCGGGCTACACTATTTGCCAGTGCTTATCCACGAGCGGTTCACAAAAAAAGAATGCAAGGATACGAAAGCTAGCACGCCCAGTAAACAGCTTTTGACGCTGCTCATCTTTGCACAATGAAAAAATAATTATTTGTCACAACTTTTTATATTGTTTTAGCGAGATTAAATGCCGTTGATTTTTTTCAATGTTTCTCAAAAAGTAAAGAAAATTTATAAATAATTGATATTTTAAATTCGAATTTGAAATCAATTTGTGACTTAAAAGTAGAGATTACAAAAATGTTTCTTAGAGTAGAAATTTATTTTGTCATTGCTTCAAAAAATATAATAAAAAAAATAAAACATTAACCGATATATAAATTGTTCTTAAAGAACTATAAGAATTTAGTTCAAAAGTACTAAAAATATATTTGCTTCTCATTTTATACTCTAATGTACATACTTTGCAGAATACAAATTTTATTATAGATTCGTATTGAGTCCAGCAAAAAAACGTCAAGCTATTAAGATCTTTGTTATTCATTGTTAGTTACAGTAATTGATGTCACCGTTGTGGGTGAAAAAGTGAAAAAAGAGAGAGAGAGAGAGAGAGAGAGCGAGAGAGAGAGAGAGAGAGAGAGAGAGAGAGAGAATGAAAGAGAGATCTTTCGTATGTAAGAACCACGTGCTCCCGTCTCGCACACCAACTATGCAAACAACGTGTGCTCGTTCGTCTTTCTCATACTTATATTTCTCAATTTTTTATATTCTTTAAACTAGAATTATTTATCTATTAATACGTACTTCTCAGATATAACTGTTTTGTTACACTTTACTTTGATATTGAGTCTTTGAACCTAGTAAAATTAAAATTTTATAGATGTTTAATACTGTTGTATTTGCAATTGTATCAAAATGTAAAAAAAGCATAGTATCTAAATATTTTAATGAATAAACTAGTTTTGAGTACAAAAATATAATTTTTATAGAAATCAAAAAATTTTTTTTATTAAAATCGTTTGTTTATTAGTTTTTATTAGTATTAGGACTTTATTTATAATTATAACTTCTTTGTTAACAGTTATCAGAATATAAAACTCTATCATCGACAATATTACGAGAATCTATTTTGATCATATAATTTTAGATTTTTATAAAATATCTTTCTAGTACACTGTAGTTTTATTAAAAATAACTACAATATTAAGAAAAAAACTAGTTAAACTAAAATTTAAGTCAATAAAGTGGTTCTCTGTATTTGTTGGTAACAATGGGATTTTATGTTACCTCAATGAGTATACAATATTTTCAAAATGGAACTGGAAAGTAAAAATTTTGATAAAAGTAGAGAAAATATTTGTACTTGTGTACATTTCATAAACTTGTAAACGCGAACACTCGCAAGCTCTTAATTTATGCAGTTGCGTCGGCTTTTGATGACGAGCGCGTGTTCATCTCTGTAGAAATAAGGAAGCATAAACTCCAAATTATTCTCAAAAACGATTTACAAAGATAATGACTTATGATATGATATGGAAGAATGAGAGATTACAGATGTTCGTCGCTACATTACGATCCACAATACAAAACATAATTGTTAAACATTCAACCAGAGATCAATACGACTATAAGTAAACCATGCCTATAGGTTTCCTTTTAAGTCTTTTTTTTTTTTAATGAAGAACAGCTTAGGGGAAATCGAACATAAAAAGGAATGACATTAATCAGTATCAACAGATAGAAAATGAGTTTTAATGTTTTTGTAATTATGTATATCACGTGGCTAAATATAGTGATTCATTGACTGAGTTCTAAAATGTATTAATTATAAATCAACTATTTATTACGGCAGTAAGTACAAATATGTTCTATGAATATCTAAATAATCTTCTTTCTTATTGTTGAAATAAAGGCTTAATAAACAACTAAAAGTTGATGCTGAAAGTGTGGATAAAACATCGTATTTCTATACTGAGAAGTGAATGCAAGCTCGTTAGTGCAAGCCTAGTGCATGAAGTTTTAAGGCTCAAATCGAATTTTACATACCATCCAAGATTTTTGTTGGCATTTAATAAATTTAAATATCGAATAAATCTTATACGACCTATATATTAAACCTATATATCAAAAGCCAGTCACAGTCTTTTGCTCCTTTGTTTTCTGCGAATCTCACAGAACTAGGACTGAATTAAGTACATTCTCGATGAACTAAAAAACGTTTTTCCAGCACGTGAACAATGGAAATTGGTAGATACGTACCAGACCATAATCCACAAGCACAGTCTACAAAACAAAGTAATTCAGACCGTGAGTGCCGTATCAGATAAACTATCAAAATAAAGCTCTTGCTTGCAGATGTATAAACCTAGTCGTCTACGAATTCTTTGCAGAGCCGAAGGGAAAAGCTAGCAGAAAGCTCTGATTTCGTTCACAAGTTCAAGAGCGGCTTTCTGCTCGGCCAGGCTGAAGCCAGACATCACTGTCATTGCAATCTCGTCAACACTTCACAGCAGGTTACGCACGTCACGAATAAACCGAATTGTTTACTTTCGAGATGGCATTAAAGCCAGACGCTATCGGCAAACTACTCGCGATGGCAATAATAACCGTACACACATTCACACACACGAGGGTAAAACTCTTAAGACTAGCGCTGTGCCGGATGCACTGTCGAGTACGCGACGGCTTGTCGTCGACTGGCGTCGGAAGCTCGGAGCAGTTGGAACCGGGTGCGCTTAACGCGGTGGCGGGAGCGTCGGCCCGTAGTCGGCTGCTGCCGCTGCCGCTGCCAGTGCACGTCAGGGCACGGGAGCGCGCCTGTCCGTTGTCGTCCCCCACCATCGTGCAGCAAAGTAGCGGCGCGCGGCGGCTCGTGCGCCGTACGATACTCCGTCGTCGTCGTCGTGCGTCGGCCACCTCCATATACCTACCGTCAAGCTCTCTCCTCTCTCTCTCTCTCTCTCTCTCTCTCTCGAATACTCACACATACTTTCTACCCTCCTCGCACCCTCACGCACGCGCGTGCGCAAACGCCGATAATCCCAATGCTTGCAGGATACTCTACCTGCGAGGTCTACCTGAAAGCTTGTGTTTATCCTGCCATAGGTGTGTTAAGTTCTAAGTGAGCTTGTAGTTAGATTTTTTATTCTGCTGGTAATTAGAAATTTTATTCTGCCTTTTGGTTGAAAAAAGATGATTAGTAAAAATTATGTTTATTAATTCATCTTGCTAAACCTGTAGAATCTGTGAAGAACCTTGATATAGTATTTGATTTGAAATTACCATATGATAATTATATTGACTTTATTTCATTTAGACCATTTCACTGCTTCATTCCATATTTAAAAGCACTAAGAACTTGATGAAATCTGCTTCAGACATTCATTTATATAATTTGAGTTTAGTATTGCCTATTTTATCTTTTCTACTATTTGAACTTCACATTGCGTTAATTCCATTAATAATTGAAGCAGATTAGCAGGTTTTTAAACGAAGCAAGTGTTTATACCATCTTATACCAAGTTTATACCATCTGGTTTCTAGGTTGTAAGTATGAACAAAGATTTAATTATAATTTTTCTAATATTTTTGAATTATTTAAAATTAACACCATAATTAAGTTTAGCTCCCCCACCGAGGAATTTTTGTGACAGTCAAAAAAGTTTTCTCAACCGTTGTTTGTACTGCTGAATTTCTCTGAGAAAAAAGCACATGTGACTGGGCAAATCATGCCCTCGCCCGGCTCGGGCCGAAACAACACCTTCGCGTAGGGTACAAGGATATGGAGTTCATAACCCTAGGAAGAAAAAAAACACCCGTCGCGCGTGTGTGGAACATTTTTTCCTCAGGTAAATGAAGCAGCATTTTATCCTAGATATCAAGAAAAAGACCCTCACTTTCGTCGGGGTGTACGAAAAATCTTAGATTACACTCAAGAAGTAAAACAGGTTATGTGCCATGCATGGAACTTAGCTATACAACCTGCTTTATTCCTTTTCTTCAGCTCGGGTGACACACTCAAAACCAGGGTTTCTCTTAAACCCTTATAACTTACAACTTATACTTGTTAGTCGAGATGTCTAGTAGAGAGTTTTTAAAAGAAAACCTATTTAAAATGCCAAAAACAAGCTATTATTAAAGACCTTACATAAGTTAAATGCTTGTAAAATTTTAAAAACCAATAAAAAATCAAGCAAAATGAAGGGTTTAACTTGTATAAGATAATGATAGCTTGCTATTAAATAAAGTCAATCATAGTTATGAGCGTGTTATGATTAAAAGGACCATCTGGGACACCAGAACCCATTTGATAAAATTTTGGAATACGAGTCTTATATATTTTGGGTCAAAGAATCTTTTTGAAAAATATCATCAAATTTCGGAACCATGAATACAGATCTCTCGTAAATATAATTTAGGTTAGATAGATACATATAGATTTATTTGTTGCACACCTAAACTTTTATATCACATTGTTACATTGTTTGGTCTCATTTCAGAGTAATTTCGTCATTTCGAAGCAATTTGACTATCAGTCAATTTTGATAAAACATACGTTCATAAAATAAAATCTAATAACGTACATCTAATAAAACTACTCATCACAATGACCGTGTCAAATAAGTAAATCTTAAACCTAGGTGTAAATATAAAACTCGGTTGTTGATCAAGGTGAATAAAAAGCTCTGCTTATCTCTGCGAATCACATATGCTTATTTCTTTGCTGACGTTTCAAACATCTAATGTAACATCCGTTTTTAAGGAACTGCCAAAGTCAAAATCAAGGTCAGCACTAAAAAGCCAGAGAATAGAGGATCACTAATCCGAATAGCTTGCATTATCCTTTAACTTCAAACTTTTATGATGTTCAGTGGTATTTAAATTGTTGAAGTTATTGAAAATCTCTAAGGTCAAAGGACATTTAAGGTCTTATTCTAGTAGCCTTTTCATTTCTTCAGAAAAAAGTATATGTTCTAATTTGAAGAAACTTGTTTGACCCTGCGATGACTCTGTAATGAGCAACGCGCCCGATCAAATGTGGCCAAGCGTGAGCATATAAGCGAATGCGCACGGCTTCAAAAAGCAGTTTGTGCAGTGCTCCGAGTCAGGTCACTCTTCCCTACCTAGATTCTCTGGGTAGTGAGCAGTATCCAGAGCTTAGTGCTCTAACCTATCTTCCTTAGAGCCTAGGGGCTCCGGGATATAGCGAGCCCCTAACTCCTTGGCTTGACTACAGGTGCTCCGTAGGTAAGACAAAGGTTTCTTGAAGATTGAGACACATATCACAGTAAAACATTTTTATAAGATATGTATAGTGAGAATAATATCACATGGATAACGCAGCCAATAGTGAAATACAAATAAAATCTAAATACATAATTATTGTAATTGTAAATCTAGCTATATCGTTTTGTCAAAATTAAAAATTAGTACATGAGCAATAAATTAAACAAAATGTGGTGAAAATACAACTCAATTGTAAGAGCCGAAAAAGTGTCGCCACCACAAGAGGCATTAAAAAGCCTTACGACATAATTGCATGCTCTCTTTCAGCTTATTAGTCGACGTGCATTATGGCGAAAGTATGAAGGTTTCGATAGAATCAAGTTTAAATGTGAATATCAATAAACTAAATAATTATAGTAAAGCTATTATGGACTAGGAGAGTATCACATCTCCGGATCACAGATCTTGATGAAACTTTGGAATATGTTTTTGGGTACCAAAAAATGAG
>UELX01005675.1:0-12951 GCA_900480035.1 Eupelmus urozonus | reverse complement strand
AAGAACTTTGAATGTGTAATATCAACACTGCATCTTTAATGTATTAAACTCCGAAAAAAATTTTATTTTTGTTTTTATTCTTAAATAACAAATTTAAAACAGGTAGTTTTTGAAAAGTACTAGTCTTCGTTAGGAGCGACGAGTCACGTTCTGTCATTTGTATAAAAATTATTCATTGACTGTTTAAAACAAAACTGCTTAATTTTCTAATTGATAAATAATTTCTGTATGTAGTGTAAATATTAAATGGATTCTTATACTTTATTAAAATATGCAATAAAAATAACTTAACAAAAAATTTCAGAAATTCCAACTTTTAATAATATAAATAGTATAGAGCTTTCCGCATTTTTAACGTTCCGATGGCCGGCACTCAAGAATGTGTTAAAACGATTATTCAAGGATTTTGTCCATGCAAAAGTTTTTTAATAGATTTAGGTCAACCAAAAGGGTATCTCAAGAGGAGTCACCCCGGCCGCCTGTATAGATTAAATTAGTGTAATGAAAATAATGTTAATTTAAAAACAGAACACTTGTTTCAATAATTTTAATTTTCTATAATCATACTTAAAAAAATTATTTAATTAATTTCTAAAACGATGTAAATTTACTAAAATAATCGACAGCGCTTGTAAACACACTCATTTCGAAAACTTCAAATTGATAGAATAAAAAAGTAAAAACCAATAAATTTATCTATCGAACCCCCTTCCTCTTTCCACCTCACTAATTAAAATCTCAACAAAAAAAAAAACTCACACTAATCTGCCGCGAAACAGTAACAAACGGGCCGAAACGCTGGCCGGGCCTCAAAATCGTACTCTGCCTGCCCCATGGCTGAGCCAGCAGCACCAGGGGCGTCCCGAAGCCTCGCAGCACAGTCATCGGCGCATCCGTCTCCTCACATAAAAAGTCAAATCCAAACTATATACCCGTGCGCTAAATATCACCACAGCCAACTAGCTCGCTGGCGCTTCAGGAACTGGCAGTGCCTCAGCTCCGGAGGAAAGATACTCCCTGAGACAGAGAGAGAGAGAAGAGAGATCATCGCCGGGGTCAGGGGAAAAACATTCCCGAAACGCCGCGAAGATAAGGAGCGGCCCTCCTCTCTCTGCGATGGCTATCGCGCTTCTTCCCTTATCGCTTGTACAGCTCGTAGCTTTCGCTCCTCGCGTTCGCGCGTTTCTCTACGTATAAGCGTCCGACTGTTATCGCTTTTTAATAGTGAGCGCGTGGAGAGCGGAGGTGAGAGCGGAAATTTTTGGCTGTTTACCTATAGGACTGGAAAGCGCAGGAAAATAACTGCGGTGATGGGCGGGAGGATTTTTGGAGAAAGTATAGGGAATTTGGAAGTTGGAGTTTGGGTGGGTGGGGATTGGAGTTGGGTTTGGTGATTGGGTGAGATGTCGATGATTTTTGGGGGTGTGTTTCGACTGATTGTGAGCGTTGGGCGATGAAAATTTCTTTGCTGTCATCATAGGCTGATAGTAATTAGCTCATTTTTAAATTTATATAGAATGAATAATTCAATCTAGTCTAAATGACCGAGTGCATTTAAGAATAAAATGTTTGTTACAGAAAAGTTATTTAATTGTAGCAAGTTCTGAACCATAATAAAATCTTTTTATTAACAGAAAAAATATTTATTAATGCTGATTCACAAGAAAGCATCAACTTTTTACCAGTATTAATCGCATTAGAAAAATACAGTAAGCTTATTTTATAAGAGTATTTAACATATAGGAAGAATAAACTTCAACCAAGGAAAACTACTTTTCCGTTGTAAGATAGATGCATTTTAATTACACCAATGCTATCAAATTTCTAGCCAATATTTATGAATTAAGCGTTTTTGATTAATTCCACGAATTCTTCATAAAATTTACAAAAATATTTGTTCTGGCTACATTTTTTTAAAATCTTAAGATTTAAAAAAATTTGAGAGAGAAAATTTCCAAAGAACAAATTTCCAAAAATTTAGTAATTATGAGATATTTGTTGTCCAATGTGAAATATAGTATTTTATACATACGTACAAATAATGCATTTAAACATTATTCTAAAATTTAATAGAAAAAGTTATTCTTTTTTCAAGACTTACAAAGTGCGACTAATAAGTATGCATATATATCGACGGTTGAGTGGAAGAAGACCCTATCTCGTCTAACACTTCGAAAACGCCTTATGTCCTATATGTATTAATAAGTAACATAGGGTGTTTTTGTAGCGTTAGACCAGATAGGGTCTTCTTCCACTCAGCCGTCGATATACAGATACCTGAATAATATTTTAGTACTTACGTGGTAGTAATTCCTAAAGTACAAAAGTATTTGTTTATATACTGGGACGTAAGAAATTAAGTGTATCAGTACATTTGTGTACGATTTTAAAAAAATACTATTTATTTCTGTTTACGTCAGTACTTTTCTATCAGAGTACTATTTTATTAACTATAATCTTTAAATAACAGTTGGATTTGATTTTACTTCGATGAACATTACGTTTACGTTGTTAATTAGTTATTAGTTCATACAATTTTATTTCCTAGTGAATGAGATAATATTTTTTATCAATAAATACTTAAAAAATGATCCGATTTCGCAACGACTTAAGACAGTGAGAATAATCAGCGGCAATCGACTTCTTCGTGTAATCTGTGACGATTGATGAATTAATCTTTTTTTCTCTTTAAGCCATCCTAGATTGTTTTGATGTGACCTAAGTCGGATAAGTTTTTTAACGACTCTTGAAAATTCCAGAAATTACAATCGTTCGAAGATTGTGTAATTTACATTTTTACACAGAGAGATATATAAAACTAATTTATTCGCTATAAGATAAAATGAAGAACTTAAACAAATGGCAATAACTTCTTTTAACTCTGTTTCTTCACAAAATTTTAATATTTTTTTAGATTTACACTAATTTTTTTTTAAAGTTATGCATAGCCTGAAGATGTTTGAGTCAAATATTTTGAATTATTATAAGGTAATTGATTCTTTTTTTCTATCCGGCTAACAGTATTAGTAAATTTTCAAAACGCTTAACTTAAATTTAAATTAGATATAATTTTCGATAAGGAATTAAAAGATCTTTTTTTTATCACTTAAATAAACCCCTTGGTATCAAAATAAATTATTATATTTTTAATATTATCAGATACTAAAATTATAAAATTACAAAACAATTATTTAGATAAATAAAACTCTAACATTGGTATTAAAGATCATACCGACTGAATTTTTTAAAATAAAAGTATATTAGTTAAAAAAAAATATATAAACTCAATCAATTTTAAAATATTTTTAGAACATCGATATTAAAATACTATATTGTAATGAAATACTTTAAAGTGTTGCTAGTTATAATCTATAATTAATATATTGTCGTATCATTTTACTTAAAACTATATAATCACTCTTTTGGTCTTATTTTCACAAGATTCTACTATCAAAGACTGTGTGTTCTATAAAGAATAAACAGCCACAGTATTTAATCTTCTTTCGTTTTCCACAAAATAAAACGTTCTTTTTAAATGAAAAACATTGCGATAGAAATTTTCATTTTTATATATATATATATTAAATAGAGCGAAAATTTAAGCCAGTCAAGTCTAAATATATGGTTTCACTAAAATCCTTACAATTTGGTTAAGATGGTTTTTTATTTAGATTTTGTTCATGTAGGTGAGAAAACCATGTATTTGTTCAGTTTTTCTCCAGAACTCCAAAGCCCGTTAAAAATAAAAAGCTAAGACACGCATTTTGGGTTAAATAATTATTTTGCAAAGTTTCATCGAAATCCGTGATTCGGCGATGGACTACACGTGTGCAAAGTTCTTTAAAATAGTAAAATTAAATGAACTTAATCTGATTTTATTAATTTCAAGCTTGCAAATATACTTTTACCTTGATTAATTCTAAAAACATCCCTTTTTTACCTTAAAATAAAATATAATTATGTAATTAAAAAATTTTTTTTATCTTTAAATTTAAAAAATCAGGCAACATAAATGAATTAAATCTGAGTGGCAAGTATTTATAAAAATTAGATATCATAAAGTTGTCTAAATAAACGTATAGATAATATTTTATTTTGCGTTCAAGGCGCTCTTGATGTATATTTTCAATAAATAATAACATTTTATTTTTATTTTTTTTATTTAAATAATCATCTTTTAGAAGATTATTTTTAATAACAGTATTTAAATTTTTATATTATCACCTTATTGACTTAAATTAAATACTAAATTAAAATTAATAACTTAAATTATACAATTTTGTCATTATTTTTACAAACGTAATCTCCATACATTTTGTAGATTTTATTTTGAACTTCTTAAAGTCATATACAAAAAAAAAAAATAAAATAAAATAAAATTTAATGACTAAAGCTTTGAAAGAAATATTGAGTTTGATTGTAGCTTTGACACAGATTTTCAATGTGATTGCTGGTTCTGATGTGACGACTGTTGTGCTTTGATAGAGAAGTACATTTTGCCCTTGATTTTTTGACTTATTGGATTAATATTTTTTAAAATCTTAGTCATGATAGTAACTATCTGTTCCGAAGAAAGTCCAGTCTTTTTAGATTTAAACTTCTGAAGCAGTTCAGTTGTAGTCATAGGCTTCCTCATAAGATATCGCCTGACAGCATCTTCAGTTATTCCAGATTCACTAAATAAATATTTAAAATTAGTATTTACATTAATTTAACGATTAATATTCTATTTTTTAATTTTACTTTCTAATATTCTAATGGATAAAATAAAATTTAATCTACCTTGATCCAGAAATATATGACGATGGAGTGTAACTGTTTTCCAGTTTAATTTTTTTGGCATGTGAAAGATCAGGTGAACTGCTTAGATTTCTCTTAAGAGACTCTGAAGGGCCAGGATTAGGTTGTATTGGTGAGACTGATCTAGAACTTTGAGGACTTATTTGCTTTTTATCTTGTTTATCTTTATTGGGTTCAGTTCCAGATTCCATATCACTGGATGAATCAGAGCCATCTTCCTTCTTCTTTTTACTTTTCTTTTTATCCTTTTTCTTGTCACCGCTTTTTCCTGATTTTTCTTTATCCTAAATAAACAAGTATATGGTATAATATACCAACAATTATTCATGAAATGACATTTTATAAAAACAAATAATAATGTTATAATAACCTTTTCATCTTTGTTTTTGCCTTCTTCATTTTCATCATCTTTGTCTTCATCATCCTTTTTATCTGCATTTTCTTCTTCTTCATCCTCTTCATCTGATGCTAATAACTTTCTCAAAGCATCTTCTTCTGCAACTGACTTTATTTCTTTTTGTTGTTCAAGTTCAGAATCTGAAGCAGATGAATCTGATATGTAATCACATTCTCTTCCTTCTTCATCACCATCGTCACTTTCTTCAAATGCTTCATCATCAGAAGCATTCTTTTTTTTCTTCTTTTTCACAGCACCTTCAAATATTATTAATTTAATAAATTGTATACTTTTTTTAGAACTAAAAAAATGTGACTTACTAACCTTTCTTTTTCTTTTTTTTACTATCATCTTCATCATCAGATTTCTTTTTATCTTCTTTGTCATCACTACCAGAATCATCATCATCATCACTATCCATCCATTCATCCATTTCTGATATTTTTAAGTCTTTATCTTTCTTACTTGGTTTTCTACCCTTCTCATTTTCTAGTAATTCACCATCTTCACCTCCATCTTCATCATTTCGTAACCTTTTTCTTAACATAAGTGAAAAATAGTTCATTACTTTGTTCCTTCGACTGAATTCCTGCTCAGCCTCTTCAGCACTGAGAGGCTTATACCTTTGAATAGGTTGGAAGTTATACCTTGATAAAAATATGATTTTTGTTAAATGTTTAAGAAAATATTTTGATATGTTTTACTCTAAATTATAAACTGAAAAACAATTAAATTAAAAGATTTACCATTCATGGAGAGGAAATGCTTCGATTGCACCATCTGGTGCATGCGTGAAGACATAATAAGCAGCATTCTCACTGACACCACCTTCTCGAATACCTTTAAACTTTTTCCCTGTTTTTCCATTTGTTTTCAGTATCCATGGCTGATCTTCAGGTTTGTACTTTCGACTGTTAATACCAAACTTTTTTCTCCTTGCTTCTTCTCTGGCCTCTCTACCAAATTCAGAACCAGCTCCAAACTTTGGAATCTCCTCATCCATACCTCTGAAATCCTTCATATTATTTTCTCTTTCCATTTTGACCTGCTTCCATTCTTTGAAATCAACTTTTAATACTGCGTTGAACCGCATGACATTGTGTTTCTTTTTGCTGTTTCTAAAAATAAAAATAACAGTTGACCTTGTTTTGTGTTCTAGATAATTGAAAGTTAAAATTCAATTATTAAGGAATGTCAAATTTAAACTTACTTTGGCACTCTTATACTGAATTCTTGAATCTGTGGCTGCATAGTAGATGTTGCCTGGGGCTAAAAAGAAGTATATTTTTCTTTGAATTTTTATGAAAATAAAAGCAGTATTTAAAACTATAAGCATTTTTGTATTTATGATTATAAGTTTTTTACAAAACACTAGTTTTTAAAAACGATCACTTCTATTGAATCAAAAGGAAAAAAATTATAGGTCTATTGAATCTGCTACAAACGCAAATAAAAAATTCGCAATAATTTAATACATGCATTTTTAAGGTTAAACCATATTACCTTCGGGGCTGCCGGTGCGGCACTCATTTTTTACAAACAACTTTGTACAATCTATTTTTACAACAACAATATATCAACCAACAATAAAGTAGACGTTTAATTGTCACAGCAGCATTCTCTCGTAACAATAAAACGAAGGCACCGAATAATCAAAACAAGACGTTTGTGTAATCATGTGTCTCCAGAAGACGCTTTTGTGCAATATAGATTCTAGGTACTGCATGTATACATATATTCACATGTATATATATGTATATAAATAGCGATTTCCACATGATTCGCCAACAATTGGACATATGCAGCTGCCGTCTGCTGTCGAGCGGCCAATGAAAAAGTACTTTAACTATAGCACATTGGCTATGCGCGGACAACGCGGGCTCGGAAGCTCGGAACCCGCGCTCACTGCGAGCATCGAGATATTGTATTGTAAGGCTGGCGGGAAAATTCAAATAATGAACGTGTTTGTATTACGTAAAAGATTAAGCATTAAGAGTTATATATCGATCTTTATGGCAAATTTGAAATTTTTTGAAAGTATTACAATTCAAGTCTGATGTAAATAAATATTTTATTGCTTTTTCAATCAATAAATCAGATAAAAATAAAAAATTGATCAAAACCAAAACAGTAATTTAATTAATCAAAAAAAATTTAATTAGATCTACGTAAAGATATACGTTTACACAAGCAACCGCAACCGCATCATCAATCAGCTCAAACCATCCAATACCGCAGCATATCTAAACATTCTTCCATTCCCTCAAATCAGCCAACCATCGCAACCATTAAAAAATTCACAATTTATTCCACAAAACCCCACACATCCGCAATCAGCAAAAAAAAACATCATTTCCCCGCTCAACGGGCAAAAATCAGCTAGAACAATGAGAGCATTAGCATCGACAAGCAGTCGATAGCGAGAGCAACGGAGCCACCTATTTCTGGGGGGTGACCGATCGCTCTAAATATGGCAAGAGCCGGGGCAACCTTATACCGCTCTTTTTTCTCCTTCTCGCGGTTAGGTCCTTCTCTTTTTTCGCGCATCCCCGGGATCGAGTTTTAGAGTCGATTGGAGAGGGGTGCAGAAGCTTTGGCCGAAGGTTACTTAGGCAAGTTCGCCACTAAGATTCGGACAGTTGGTTCGCCGCGACCATCTCGCTCGAAACCTGTTAACATCAGTTACATCTTTTTCAGTTTGAGTTTGGAACCAACCGGCCGCTAGACATGGTGAGTGAAGATAATTGTTACTATTTTGGAGTTTTATTTTGATTAAATTTATAGACGGTTTGAATATTTGAAAGGATCATTAAGGATTCTTAGTTAAATTAACTTTTTAATGAAAAAATATAGCATTTGTAGTATTGAACAAATATGTGTTTACTTATTTCTTCTATTTAGAATATAAATTAATTTAATTTATTAATTTATCATATTTGATTTTAATTGTATTTTAATTTCGTATGAACATCTGCGTTGTTTTAACCAGCGTATTAACTTATACATCTTATTAAAATAGAAAATATTAAAACATTAATTAATTAATTAATTTAACTAAATTAACAAGACAAGTAGTAAAAAAGCAAAAAAAGAACGTTATTTTTATAGATTTTACCTATTACTTTAGTGCCACAACGCATTAGCAAATTGTTACTGAATTTAATAACTCGACTGATCCTATATTTTCGATACACAACGTATCCCTCGATTTCGCAAAGAAAAACTATATCTCGAAATTTCTTATAAAACAAATATAAATTGAAAATGAGAGTGAAATGATATAAACAGAAAAAATATAAATCCAAAAGAAAATATATTCCTGGATTTTATTTTTCTAAATGAAACGAATGACGATTAGTTAGCGATTAATTAAAAATATTTGTTTTCATATATTAGATTGCAAAAAACTACAGCAGAAAAAATAATGTTAAAATATCCAAACTAATAAACAGAATCTAATGACAGTATAATACGATAATACAATAAGTGCAGTGACGTGCCACAAACGATCGTCCGTGTGATAGGACTGAGAAAATTAATAAATCTTCGTTTGTTTACGTTGTAAGATCAAATTACCCAAGACCGAAACTGAGAAATCGGTATTGCTTGGCGATCGGCCATTCGAATCATCTCGATAACTTCTATATCTTAGCGCCGGTGCGCGTGTCATCGGCCTCTATGCCATATGAAAAAAAGTTTGCGTTCATCGCATTTTAATAATCGTTGATGCTCTGCTTTATTTTATCGCACAAAAAATCTTTAAAAAAAATATTAAAAAAAACGCAAAAGAATATCACCATCTTTAAAAAAAAAACACTATTTCGAAAATCGGTAATTCGATGAATCAACAAACGTATATGAATCGACCGATTCGGCGTTAGCCAAAAAAATCACGTAACGCGGACATGATCGTAAAGTAACTCGATCGATCGAGAGCGCGCTGCATCGTCCGGTTCGTCTAATAATAGCCGATTTTTCGCTTTCTCTGTCTCGCTTACCCCTGCTATTTTTCTAGTACTCTTCTGCTCGAGTTTATCCCTTTCTTTTTTCGAGCCAGCGCGTTCCTAGCCCGAATTACGCCTCGATCGTGTCAGCGAGTGCAGTTCTTTCGCGTAATTATTCAGGACTGGTCGTTTGGTAGACGCATTAGGTAGAATGGTGAGTGAGCGTGTTTCATTGTGTTTTAGGTTTATTGAAAGTTAATTTTTTTAAGTTTTTGTTTGCTGTGTTGTTGAATTCTGTATTACAATTTTTTTTTTTTAATTGGATGTACCAATATTTATTAAATTTAACGGAATCGTAGGTTTGAATGATTCTTTGATAGTTTAACGAGGGTCTTTTAAAAATAATTATTAATTTGGGAAACAATTAAGTTCTAGACTGGTGATTAGTGATAGTTAGCGATTTATTTTTGTGTTTCTAGCTGTTATTATGTTATATTTTAATTACATGATCTAATTTCTAATTTAGATTTCTAAAAATAAAAATATTTTCGATGTATAGGAGCTTAAATTTGTTTTCTCATACATACTTATTTCCTGTGCGATATTGTTCTTATTTTTATTATCAACTTTTTGATTTAAAATAATAGTACTTATCTAATAAGTGCCTATTTTTGTTTATTTACGTTTAAAAAGTAAATATATTCGAATTTTATTCTTATCAGTTTATTATCTAATAACAATATTTTGATTGCCATATTTTTCGAATCCACAGAGTTTATCATTATCACACACTGATAGTAATGAATATACGGTAATGAAACATTTATTTAAGGATGTATAGGATAATAAAAATATTTTTTCATCCAACAATATTACTATCAATAAGATTATCAATGATAAATTATAATTTTTTAAAAATGTGTTCATTAAATAATTTTTAGCTAAAAAAATAGAAGTCGAGATATTTTTTAAAATTAAAATGATAATAGTTAATATTGTAATGTGTTGATTGCCGATGATTGTTTGAGCATCATATATATTAACAATTTGAAACACCCATTCACAAAATAGTTCAGACGACATTTAATACTGCAGGAATAAAGAATCCTCCAATATTTCTACACTCTTTCAATAACACACCATTATAAGTCACCACACTCATACACCACAATGAAAATAACACACCAAACCGCATAAAATCGAATCTAAATCTCAATAAAAACTGTCTCAGGCGGACAAGGAGAAGAAGAAGAAGCCGAAGAAGAAGGATGATGCGAAGAAGGAGGCGGAAACCGCGGCCCCAACGCCGGAGGCCGAACCCACCCCCGAAAAGCAGCCCACCCCGCCAAAGTCCGAGACTCCAAAATCGCCGTCCGGCGGCTCGTCGCGAGCCAGCCGAGGTAGCCGAAGAGCCAAGCGCACCGGCTCCAGCGTCTTCTCCATGTTCACGCAGAAACAGGTCGCCGAGTTCAAGGAGGTCAGTATCAAATCTACATTGATTAGAGTCTAACTATACTATTTGTAAAATGATAAAAATCGTCTGATGAAAAATCGTTTTGGATCCTCGCAGGCCTTCCAACTTATGGACAAGGACAAGGACGGTATCCTTGGACGGGAAGACCTGCGCTTCATTTTCGACCAGGTGGGCAAAATTGTGCAAGACAAGGAGTTGGACGATATGCTCGCCGAGTCGCCTGGACCCATCAACTTCACCCAGCTACTCCAGCTCTTCGCCGCGCGTATGCAGGGAGGAGGTGAGAAAAGTCGTTTAACACAATCAATTAATTTGCGTTCGGAATGTAATTACATTATAAATATTTGTCAATAGGCGCCGACGATGACGAGACCATCATCAGGGCCTTTGCCACCTTCGACGATGGCCGTGGCAAGATCGACGGCGAGAGGTAAGCAAAACTTACGTTTTTCTTCTTAATTCATAAAAATCAAAGTCTACATGAAGTAATTTGAAAAATCATTGCTTTATTCTAGGCTGAGGCATATGCTTCTGAACTTCAATGACAAGTTCACGGTGAAAGAAGTGAACGAAGCGTTCGATCACATGTACATCGACGACAAGGGCTACATCGACATCGAGTCCCTCATCAACATGCTGACTGGCAAAGAGGAGGACGATGACTAAATTGTACTTTATTCTTTTTTTTATTTTTTAAATTATCGAGAAATAAAAGAACTTGGTTTGGAAAATGAGGAAACAACAATCGAGTTAAAGAAAAAGTCAAAGTCGCAGCAATATTGCGCTGAGCTCGGTTGTTCTTTCGTTTTTTTCTTTTCGTTAAAATTAATTGTCGGACTCTGATGTAAGGTCTAGTCTACTTAATTTCATGTATCAGAAAATTGAGAGAATTCGTATGACTAAAAGTCATTTACCTGTAAGCAAAAGATGTATTTGTTTATCGAAAGATACAAATGAAAAATTCGACGTAAAGAGGAGAATTTTTGCTAAACAAGTAATTAGGTAATAAATTAAATTTATTAAATTTGTATTGTGCCGAACAAAATTTTAATTATTTTGTAGGAATTAAGCGTTTGAAAATATGAAATAAAATTAAAATTATAAAATGTAAAGCGAAGTGATAAAAAGGAAGTTAAATTTAAATATTAGATCTACAATTGATTAAGAGGACTCTTAAATAATAAAAAATACTGTAAATACTTATTACATAAAAATAATCATATGTGTACGTTTATGTAAATTACAAATTTTGTAACGAAAATTTCTTATGTGATTACGTTTATAAATGACATAGTAGGCACATCTGAATCATAAAAAAATTTCCATGGTCATTCATGATTGACATCGAAATCAATATTCACATGACATATCATTATATTATTAGATTGTTAAAATAATTTAAAATAAAGTAACATTGTCATTTTCACTGTTATATTAATCTTATTATAGAATTGTCAACATTTAATACAGATGACTTTATGTAATATATAACATTTTTAACAATAAATAATATTCAATGTAAAAAACACTTCGTTCACAATTAAATTTAATTAATTATTTAATCAATCTGATAAAATCTTTTAACATTCTCACGTTTGTAAATAGACGTTTCAGGGCAATGAAGGAGCTTTCCTGTCTTAAGATTTAGATTTAGCTTAATAATGCTTGACTTGACTTTAATTAATTATTTATTTATTTAACATTTATTTGTTTAAAAATTTACATATTAATAGTAAATTTCAAAACCATACCATCGATTGTATAAACTTAACATTTTCGGGAAGTTAAATTTTAATAGTTTTTTTCTATCTTTAACCGTTTTCAAAATATTATAAAATATAAATTTTCACAAATTTTTGTAGTTACAAAAAGTACGTTCTTATAACGTTTCTTCGACTTTTTTTCACCAAAAAGCGGTAATTTTGCAATTCCTATGACGTTGTCAAAAGATTTCTCAAACCATACTAGAAACTTTGCTTGGTTCCCAAAAATTTGTTTCTGTAATATTTCTAGAACGAACTGTGCTATCTGGGTTGTCATTGAAGGTAAATTTATCCTCTATGTACAAAAGGCAATTATACCCAATTTCTAATAAATATCGTCTGAATACACACAAATTTTGAGTATATTTTGAACATATTTAGAACTTTGTGATATAATAAAAGTATTAATTTAATTTCTAACGCCATGATTATTTAACTCATAAATTTGCTGAAACTTTTTCAGGGTCTTCTTTGGCCAAAATAAGGAGACCCGTGACTCAGGGTTTCTTTGAATAGGCCTTAAAACTCAAGTTATAAATTATTTTAGTATTATAATCTAGTATTTTTTTAAAA
>UELX01005674.1:0-12953 GCA_900480035.1 Eupelmus urozonus | reverse complement strand
CCAAGGGCTAGTGAGCTTTTTTGACCTCGTGTGTTTGCAGTACGAGTCAAGGTGAGCTAGCACGAGCCGAAGGCGAGAAAAAGCTCACTTTTAGCCCTTGGTACATAATATACTATTTTAGAGACGAATATTTAAAATATCTCGGTCAAAAATATCTTTTTAAGACGAAGAACTCGTGTTTTTGCACACGAAGTGTTTTTATTAAATATTGCTAAGTAAAAAGAATACTTAAAATAAAATGCATGCTACGTAATGATTTAAAAAGCTTTCTCTCCTTTTTCTTACAAAGTGAAATAGTATTGAGTCACATTTACCAGAACTTTTTATTCGAAGTTAGAACTTTTTTTAGTTTACTTAACATATTTTAATTTAAGAGATAAACTAAAATTTTTGAACAAATATAAGTAGTAACACACCCTTACTTGACAGGTCTATGCTTACGTTGATTCCGACAACCCTGAAGTCAAACGAAAACATGTGCAAAGTTGCCTGACCGAAGTTGGATTAGATGTCTCTGCATTAGGTAGAAATTTATAAATTAATAATGATAATATATAAGTCATCAAATCTATACAATTTTTTTCTTTCATATACGGTGTTTATTGAAGGGCGTACTAAAATTGAAGAATATCAGCCAGAAGACATAACAAAGTTTCTTAGTTTCCCCACTGAGAAAAGAAACTGCTTTGCAACTTGCATGCTGAAAAAACAAGGGGATGTAAGTACATTAAATATTTATGTACGTAGGATATATTATTCATAGATTATATTTACATTTCTATAATTTTCCAAGATAATTGTTTGGATCTATTTTTATAGTTTTTAGAAATTTAAATTTAAACACTTAAAGTTGCATCCGAGATAACAAAAAACGAGTTGAAACCTAAGTTAACTATAGGTAATTTAAGTATCAAATACGAATATAATAGTGATCACAACTTTTAGATATATATTTACTATTTTTTTTTGCAAATGAATAAATCAAATAAGCCGTATTACAAGAATAAACGTGCACTTCCACTTACAATTAGTAACGAAAAATAACTGTTTGTCATATTCTATTTTAATTGTTCACATTAATTGTCATATACCTACCGTAATCTCTTTACGCTTGAAATGGATAAAGAAAGCAATTGAAACAGTATACATACTTAGATTACAATGGACCTAATAGAAAAACTTGGATAGTAATTCTTTAAAAATAAATTTATTTATTTAAAGCCCTAGGCAGATAACTTGGGGAACCACAGGATTATCCTTTATTTTATAATTTTGTTTTTGTTTATATACCAGCTTAATGACCAATTATGTTTTATGTTTATTTAAAACATGAAAAATAAGAGCATATTAAAAAATTTTGTTAACATTGAAAGAATCATATTAAAATATTTGGAACTACAATTAAATAAAAAAAAATAATATTAAATTACATAAAAATTAATTGCAACAATTTTGAAAGATTTTTTATTCATTTTATAGTTTCTTGAAATAAAAAATATTTATTCACAAATAGCACGAAAACCTACTAAAATTAAAATTACTGTCTGTTAAAGCTAGCGATGTCTTTTTCTTTGTCAATTAAAATTTGTTTTTAATATTAGGTACATAAAATTAAAACAATTTCGTTTTAAATAACTGTCGTTTTTTTAATAGTTAACTCCAGACGGAAAAATTCCGGATAATATTGCAGAACCGGTCCAGATCAAAAGGAAGTACCCTACTACCTTCCAAGATGCCATCAGTGCATGCAGAGGTAAGCTTCTATATGTTCTCATAAATTAGCAGAATTATGAAATTTTTAATAATTTACGATATATTTTTTAGCTGAAACAGATCCTTGTAAAATTGGATGGTGCCTTTTCGAAATATATCAGTTGCCACCAGCATAAAATTCTATTAATTCCATCACATAGGACGACATCATAACATGTTGATTTAAATCATTTCTTTTACAATCTATGGCTTTCAATTTCTTTGTGTTTGTTGCATCAGTATGAAATTATTAATTGATTATAGTTTTTGAATTTATCAATAAAACCTATGGTTTCTATTTTCTGAATTTATTTATTTCATGAAGATACTTTTTATAAGATAATTATGTACCATAGACATTAAGAAAACCTTGAGTAAAAACAAATGATATTTTACACAAATTTTTATTTATTGTTTTACTTGGTTATAAAAGGCAAACGCTAGAAAATGGTTGATAACGATAGCAATTAGCAATTATTTACACAGTGTATCAAGTTACAGTTTATAAGTATTTAAAGCATACCTTACATGTTAAATATTTGGACATTTTCATAGAATATTTTAATGAATGTTATTGCACTCATAACAGAGATGAAAATCATTGTTAATTTAGCATAATAGCATTTGTTTAAAATACTTGTGTGATGGTAAAATTGAATACTATTCTACACCGACCAATAGGCAATAAAATAAAAAATATTAATATAAATAAAAACATTTAATTTATATATTTTTCAATTAAAAAATTGATTTTTAACAGATCAACGCCTCCGATGAAGTTTATAAAAATGATGATCGATTTGTGTCAAAGTACGTCGAACTTTGCTGATTTTATTATCGACTAAGATAAGTTATATATTGTTTATAGTTTGAAGCGTAGTAAATGTGTTTGCATACAAAATGATTGGCTTGTCTTCTGAGTTATGTACCAAATGTTCCAATAAAAATATGTAAACAAATATAATTAGTCAAGTAAAAAGTTGTTTGCGCAACTAGGAAGCACTTTGCAGGCATAACCAAGATTCTTTGCATAAAATTAATTACATATTCTAAAAATTAAATTAAAAATCAGCACTATTCCGAGATATTCAGAATACTGTAAAACGTCTCTTAAAAAAAAGCTTTGATAGATGAATCCATTAGAACTCTAGAGTTAAGCAGTAAGAAAAAACTATCTCTCTTCCTGAAATCTCTACAGCCTTGGTGCGATAAGGTATATATAAATATTGCACTTGAGGTTGAAGTTCAGTCGACAAAAATCGAAGCTGTTGAACGGTAGCTCTTTTGTTAGTCTATCTCCAATCGTCGAAGATGCGGAGCTTCTTCCTCACTTTGGCCCTCTGCGCATTTGTGGTTTGTATATATTCTGCATGGTAAAATATAAGCCTGTAAACTGTTCATCACTTTATTTTCATTCATTTTGATTTGGTTAAAGTATTGAGTTCGTTGTATTGTTTTTCATTTTATTATACTCGTTGTAATTTATAATTGGATTTGAAATTTGTGATTTCATGCACTTTGGTTAAATTAACTGAAAGAATTGGAGAGAAATTGTTTATTTACAAAATTTGTTAATGATTTTCAACATTTTTTATAGTAATAAGATTTTTACCTCAAGGAGATTATACTTACTAGGAGAGACCGCGGGATTCGAGTCGCAAATCTTGATGAAACTTAGCAGTTGTACAGTGGATCGCTTTAAAGAAAGCTTATATTGATAAGTATAGGACAAAAGTTACAAAATTGATTAATTACAAAATTCCACATGTCAAAATTTAGATGTACAACTACGGCTTTGTTTATCTTTTGGCACCAAAAAACATTTTCCAAAGTTTCATCAAGATTTGTGATCGGAATCCCGTAGCCCCTCCTGACTAGTATACATACAAAGGCTTCACCGATTCTCTACTACTTTCAAAAGACGACACAAAATCATTTCAGACAAAAACTTTAAATACCTATCTTTTTAAGTCAAAGAATTCGTTTTTTTGCAAACAATGTATTTTTATTAAATATTGCTAAGTAAAAAAAATATTTGAAATACAATGTATACTATAATGATTTAAAGAGCTGCGTCTCTCCTCTTTCTTACAAAGTGAAATCGTGCAAAGTCAGATACTTGAATTTTTTGTTTTAAGCTAAAAGTTTTTTCTTTTATTTAACATATTTTCATTCAAGTTTACTAAAAACATAAATTAAAATTTTTAAACAAGTATAGTAACACACATTCACTTGACAGGTCCATGCTTACGTAGACGTCGACAACCTGGAAGTTAAACGAAAAAATGTGCAAAGTTGCCTGACCGAAGTTGGACTAGATGTCTCTGCCTTAGGTAGAAATTTATAAAATAATAATGATAATATATAAGACATCAATTGTATAATTTTTTTCTTATATATACGATGTCAATTATAGGGCTTACTAAAATTGAAGAATATAAGCAAGATACCATAAAAAAGCTTTTTAGTTTCCCCACCGAGAAAAGAAATTGCTTCGTAACCTGCATGATGATAAAGCAAGAGGAAGTAAGTTTATTAAATATTTATGCAGCTAGGATATATTATTTATAAATAATATTTACAGTTTTGTAGTTACCGAAAATAATTGCTTAAATCTATTTATATATTTTTAGAAATTGAGATTTAAACGCTTAAAGTTGCGTCCGGAATTAGTAAAAAAGTCAAGCTATAATACATTTAAGTATAAAATAAAAATGTAATAATATGATCATGTCTTTTAGATATATAAAATGAGCCATATAATATTAGAAGAAATAAAGTGCACTTTCACTTAGTAACGAAAATCAACAAAAATTAACTGTTTGTCATATTTTATTTTAATTATTCTATTCTTTAACTGTTGTATACCTGCCGTATTATTTATGTGTACATTTAGATTATAATGGACCTACCAGAAAAATTTGGATAGTAATTCTACAAAATAGATTTATTTATGTATAGCCTTACGTAGATAACTTGGGGAGACACAGAATTATCCTTTATTTTATTTAATTTTATATTCATTTTCTTTTATATACCAGATTAGTAATCAAGACTTTTCAGAAACTTGAAATTTCTTAAAATTTGAAAAATAAGATCATTTTACAAAATTTTGTTAATATTGAAAGAATCAGATTAAAATATTTTGAACCATTTATTCACAAATAGCATGAATTCATAATATTTTTTTCTTATATCTACTAAAATTATTGTCTATATTGTTTGTTTAAGTCAGCAATGTCTTTTTTCTTTGTCAACTAAAATTTGTTTTTGATATTAGGTACATAAAATTAAAGGAATTTTATTTTAAATAATTGTCTTTTTTTTTTAATAGTTAACTCCAGACGGAAAAATTCCAGATAAAGTTTTCCAACCTGGAATCAAAAGAAAGTACCCTACTACTTTCGAAGATGCCGTCAATGCATGCAGAAGTAAGACTATATATGCTTCCATAAATCAACAGAATTTTTGAATAATTAATAATTTATAATATATTTTTTTAGCTGAAACTGAACCTTGCAAAATTGGATGGTGCCTTTTCAGTTATAGTTATATGAGTATATGAGTTATATGAGTATCCAGCATGATTATAGCATATTCAATAAGCCAGTTATAGCATAAAATCCTATTAATTTGTATTATATTCAAGATATTTACACACACCATTTTTTTTCCAATCTATTTTTAGTTCTATTTGTTGCACCAGTATGAAATTATTAATTGATTTTAATTTATTAATAAAAATCTGTCGTTTATTTTTTTGAATTTATTTATTTCATGAAGATACTTTTTATAAGATAATTATTTACCATAAACATTTAGAAAACCTTGAGTAAAAACAAATCATATTTTACACAAATTTTTATTTATTGTTTTACTTGGTTATAAAAGGCAAACGCTAGAAAATGGTTGATAACGACAGCAATTAGCAATTATTTACACAATATCAAGTTACAGTTTATAAGTATTTAAAGCATATCTTACATGTCAAACATTTAGACATTTTCATAGAAAATTTTAATTAACATTATTCTATGCACAGCAGGAATGTAAATCGCTGTTGTTTTAACATAGTCAATCTTTACGTACAGTAATACTCGTTTTTAAACACTTGTTTGATGTAGGATTCGATATCCTAAATCACGAAACTAATAAAATTGTTTTTAAAGCTTCTCAAATAAAATATACTTTGTACATAATGTATTTAAGACGCATTTTTATCTGTAGATGCATCTTCATCTAAAATCCATATGAAAATATTTTGATAAAAGTTTATTTCGAACTTCGGCATCCTCTGGATATTCATTTGCCTTTTCATCATTAGGCACATAATGAGTTCCGTTAAATTTGCAAAAATATCTACCGATTTCGTAGTGATTGACCCATCCACAACATGCAGCCATTACTAAATTTTCTGAAAATAACAAAATAAAATACACCGATTATGTAAAAAATTGCATGTATATATTATTTAAAAATTTTACCTGTTAAAGTAGTCATTATATATTTCATAGTAAGTAAATAAATAAAATAAATGAAACTGTCTACTATATTAAATTAGTTTATTAAATTATTTTATCATTGAAAAGAACTCTCGAAATATATAAAAAAATCTTTTTAAATAAAAAATTTAATAATAGATTGTGATTTTTAATACAATAATTTTTATTAAATGTTCTTTATGTGCCTTTATTAAATTTAATGCATTACTATTTAACCATGTTTATTTTACATACATTTACAATAGAATAACTCAAAAATAAAAATTAAAAACTTGTTAAAATTACTTTATTTCAAATGTGACTATACCTTGAGCTGCATATCGCGATGAACCATCATCTGCAAATACGTTATAAAATGGTTGATTGGCACCGCCATCAAGATCTTCTACACCCATTTCACTGATCCACTCTGGAGAGGCTTCGCACCGCAAGTCCCAGCCAGTTATAACACATGTATAGTTATACCTTCGATGCTTCATAATCATTCCTATCGCATATCTTAATTCAGGAGATCGTTTTTTTACTTGGACAACTTCCTATTTAAAGATTATTAATATCAAAACTTATATTGAACTTAAATGAATCAAATTAATAAACATATAAATTTTTACTTACTTCATTTCCAACATTCATATGTTTTTCATAATCTTGAAGCATCTGAAGTATGTGATTTGCTGGACCTCTGGATGTGAGTTCTGGATCCTAAAATATTTTCGATAGCATTGAAATTGATTGATATACATTGTCAAATCATTATACCATACAATATAAAACTATAAAAAATTAAATGTATAAAAATATACCTTTTTTATGTCAGTAAGTATACTAACTAGCTTCGCTAAATCCATTTGGTATAACATATAAAATCTTGCTAAGTGTAAAATAGCTCCAGTATCGTGAGGTTGCACCATATGCAATAACTCAAGAGCTGAACGTAATCGTGCTGCTCTTCCATTTAAATGGGTCCGCTGCCTTCCTGCAACTTCTAAATTATTTGCCATTCTTTGCACAACCTAAAGAGTTAAAAATTTTATTCATTATTATTATTAAAAATGAAGAAGTTTTTAATATAGATGTAATTAAATTATTATTTACTTCAACAGCAGTCGTTGCAATTTGTATATTGTATTTTTCTATAGGGCATTTGGAAGCTCCTCCTATTTTAGGGCAGTTCTGTCTCGTTAAGAATTGACCTCCATTAAAAACATCAATATAAAAATTCTCTACTTCATCAGAATCAGAAAGACCAGTACTGAAATTAAATTATTATTTAAATAATAAACAAATATTCATTCATTTTAAGCATATTTTGAAGATAATTATTATAAATTTACTATCTTTCTTTCCAGCGTAATAGGAAATGGGCTGGAAAATTAATTGGTTCACATTTTACACCAACTCTCCGACAAATACTTTCAAAAACTATTGCCAAGGTAATAGGAATTCCATGTTTGAGTTCAAGAACCTAAAAATTTAATAAATATAGTTAAATCACAAGTCATTAGATAATCTATAAAGTAAAATTTTTATTTGACTTACTCTATCAATAAATGAATTTTCAGAAGAATAATACATTTCGCTATTTCCATGAAAACCTAGTTTGTTAAACATTACTTCACACAATGCTGCCATAACTTGTTTTGTTTCAACAACTGACCATTGATTATCATCAATGTTATTGTTTTTCCAATAAGCAAGCTGTTCTGGAGGTGTAGAAAATATCGGATGCTTAGGATAACGCTCTTTGAGAACTTCTTTAGCTTGCTCTACAATATCATCTAACATAGCACAAACACGACTGTAGGTAATGTGTCTTTCTGGTTGACTCCACTGCGCTACAAGTGTAGCTCCTTGTTCCAAAAGTTGTTTTTCTGGTGGCAGTTGAATAAATTTGTGCCATTCGTCCGTTAAATAATTCTGCTTCAGGTATCGAATAACTTTATAAGCGTAATATTTTATTGTTAAATTACTTTCTCTGAAAAATTATTAAAAACATTAAACTTACACATAGTTTCTCACAGTAAGTAAACACATGAATGTTAAATATATTCTCACATTAAAGGTCGATCTATAAGAGTAATCAGCTCATCAACAAGAAAATGATAAGCCAAAGGATGTGCTCCTTTCTCTGGACGGAATAGTGGATCAAAGTCTTTAAACTCTGAATGCGACAGCTCCTGTTTCTTGTAGTAACTGGCAGACATGAGCGACAGCTGGTGCATCAGGGCTTTCCTGCTACATATACTAGCCTTCACCTGGTCAAACCAATTCTGAACCTTCTCATCCTTCTCGTACTCCGTATAAACCTCCCTCAGCAGTGGCCACCTAAAAATGACAAAGTCACTGTATTGAGCATACCGATGCAATCGCACTTCTGGCTAATCACACCCAAAGCCTAGCCACACCGAGACTGCAACAATCTATTCTAGAATAAACATTGCCCCTCAATAGCACAAACAGATAACGAAAGCAAGACTCAGCTGAGATAAAGCACTCGTCCACGCCTTTTGGACGTGCTTATGAGCACAGGAAAGTCGGATAGAGGAAAGAGGAAAATGCAAGAAGCTCACCTCTGAAAAAACTTGCACCTCCACAGCTTGTTACTAGCCAGCACAGTGCTGTAGAGGTGCTTGCAGGTGTGCGCGAAGCTGAGGACATCCCGGACGCTGAGCTCGCCGTTCTCGAGGATGAGCTCGGTAACCTCGTCGGGCAGGCAGGTGATTAGCACGTCCTGAGCCATCTCCTCGTCAGGCTCGCCTCCCGCTCGGCGATCCCCCAGCTCGACGTCTGTCTGTCTGTCTGTCTGTCTCAGCGAGTCGAGGCTGCTTCCTTGTCCTAGCTTGGCGGTGTACGCAGTTGCAGCCGCGCGCGCGGACACAGACTGAATACCTCGTGAGAGACAATTACGACTGCTCCGATCCGAGTATTTGTTTGTATACACATATGTGTGCGCTTGTAAGAGGCTGAAGCTTTGTGTCAAGGTGGATCCCTGCTTGTGTGATGTGTGTACATGTAGGTATAAGAAGAGCAGTGGCGCGCGAGAGTTGATTCTGTAGCGCGGCTCTTGGGTAGATTATCTGCACTTGACGTTTCTTGCGATGTGTGCGTAGAAGGAGGAAGAGTGAAGAAAATATATATGTATATGTATAGGATCGTGAGATGACTATGAGTGCTTTTAAGGGTGTGAGTGTGTGGCTATATGCGGACGCGCGTGTGATGGGTAGGATCGATCGATACATACCCAGATATTTGGTTTTTCTCGGTCGGTATTGATGGGTGAGATAGGTACAATTTTTAAATAGATCGGAAGATGGCGTTGGTAGTCCGATTCGCTGTTAAATTTGTACTGTAATTATATTAGCAATATTCAAGAGTTATATACGTGTGTTTGTGTAAGCATACGCTTTTAGGGAGGTACTTGGACAAAATTGAAGAATTTATTTTTGAATTTTTTGAGGATTGAATTTGGAATACTTTGTATAATATAAACCAATGTATATTTCAAATTAAAATTATTTAAACAAATTTTTTTAACCTTTTTACATTTATAATAAATGTATAGATTTGATTGAATTTATCGTTCGTGATGTAGTTTTTTCGAGAAGGTGAAATTGATCTTTGACGAACCAAGGTGTTAAGTTAAATCAGCTTTATTGTCATGGCTCATAATGATAAAGCTGATTTAACTTAACACCTTGACTCGTCAAAGATCAATTTCACCTTTTCGATAAAATATAATAAATATATTTAGTTTTTATAAATTAAAATAATTCTTATAATGATAAGAATGTTACGTGGCCGCATTTATATTATAAGCTCATTGGTACAAATAATATATTTATAATTATTGTATTACATTAATGCTAATGTTATTTCTGCGTTACTTAAACATAATTAAATTAAATTTCTTTTCTATTAATTTTGTTTTTTACTCAAATATTTAATGTAAAATTTAAATACCGTAATCAATTTATAGCAATTATACTTTTTATTTGGTTTTGTTTGCTTTCTTGAATGTTTGAGAGGTGCTTCGATTTTGATTACATTTTGATTTTTTCTATTACTATAATTATTTAGATTCTTCCTTTCTTAATACGTTTATTAATAAAAAAATCTTTAAAGTTTATATTTATTGTTTTCACTGCTTTTGTTTATATTTTTTTTTTGTTTAACTCACAAATGAACATTGCTTCGACAAAGGAATTTTGTCAACAAATTGCCTTAAACAAACTTCTCCTTTTCTTTCGAATTGCATGCTTAATTTCTCATGATAAATTTTCAAAGCTGAATGTTATTTGGAATTCACATATAATATTAATCCAACTCGAATGAAACATTCTATTAAAAATATATAAGCTTGTAAAAAATTAAAGTTTTAAGTAATAGTGGTATTTCTACAGATTTTTCAGTCTTATTAGATTTTTGAAAGAAATTTCAGCCAAGAGATCACTTAAGATTTTTTTATGGGATTGTATAATATAAAATTAAAGTGGTATTCTTATAACTGTTTTTTTCTTAAATTTTGTGGAGCGTGGGTACACAAATAATCTTACAAACAATTATAAAAAGTTTACCAGAAAACTTTAAAAATTATATAATTTTCTAATTTTTACATCGGTAACAATTACTTGTGCAATATAATCTACGCGAACAAATTTCGATTTTAAATATAAGTAATTGTTGAAACAGAGTTGCACATTTGGTCATTGATATGTAGGTATATTATAAGATTTTTTTTAACTGACTGTTTTTAAAATAAAGAACACGTATAATTTATAAATTATTTATTATTATTACTATTTTTTAATTAAAAAAAATGAATTATCAAACATTGATTCTTGACAAGTATAAGTTGCCAGGCATCTTGCCAGTTTTTTAAAATTTGATGGACTGTATATTGAATATGTTGAAGGTTTGTCGAATTGAAATCGTGAATTGTTGTTCATGATGATAATATCAAATTGTGGAAAGTACTTATAAGCCATAGATCATTTTTTTGAACTTTAATCATCGTACTTTTTGTCAAGACATTCGAAAACTTTGCAGTAGTTTTTGCCATCTAAAAAAAGATAAATTATTAATATTTTTTTAAAAATACATACGGAATCAGAATTTTTTAATTTATAGATTTTATTTACGTTGATTACTGCAATCTTTATGATTTTTTACGAATTCAGTGCGTTCATCTTCCGTATCTCCTTCAGTCAGTGTCGTAATATCCAAACTACCATCTTCTTTTAGCTGAATTACGAAAGTAAATAAAAATTACGATTATCTAAATGTATCTTGAAAGTACTATCCCTACTAGCTAAAATTACTTATCTTTGATAAAACTCTTATTAAGTAGCTAAATTAATGGTTTTTAACTGCATTTTAGTAAACTTTGTCTTAAATTTGAATAAAATATATGTATTAATCAAATTAAAAATTAATTATCAAAAACGATTTTCTAGTCAAAGTTATAATTAGCAATTATATCATGTACATTTAATTCAGAAAAATAATTAAAAATTGTTTTGAAAAGATTACATGATAATTCTGGCTAAGACTTCGGCAAAAGTTTTTCAACAATTTAATTTAAGTAGTCAAATTTATGAACTTTCAGTCAATAAAAGAAAAAATTTTCTTAAAATCATATTAGAAAAGTGCTAGATTAATTTATTATAATATCTTGAACAAATCTACGTAGTCTTCTTACATAGTCTTTATAGTCAAATACGAAAGGAAATATACTTAAATATAGTTTTAGAAATATAATTTTAGAAATATAAATTTTACAAAAAGATTATGAAATAGTGTTGATAAAAATGTTACTTACCCAGTTGAATCCTTTGTAGACACAAGCCACTACACATCCCTGATGTTCTTCGCTCAGTTCCGCGAATAAATTAAGATTTTTTTCATCTTCCAACTGAATAACGGCTGAAAGTTGTTAAAAAATACTTTAAAAACTTGCAATGATTGTAAACGATTGTTAATTTTTTATTTATCCAAAAATTTTTTTTACGTCTACACAATGTGAATTAAGATAATATATTTTTATGTCATAATTTTGAACTGATAAATATGATGTAACAAATATCAAAGTAAGCGTTTTTAATGTACTATTATGTCATTTATCTGTCTTTCACATTTTTTTTTTAATAACAATTAATCATTAATATTGATGTTGTGTACAAATACATAAATATTTACCTTTGCATAAAATGAAGCTGTAAAAACAATTATTTATTTCTTTTGAAAATATCAATTAAATATATACTTTAATTTATAAACCGAACATGATGTAAGTTAATGATATAGTTAATTTAATTTTCTCTAAAGCTATCAAATTATTATTTATTTTGTTGTTGATTCTTGTTTGTTTTAACTTCTTAATAATGTACATCCATCGGTAAAATGAATTTTCTGAATGCGAACTCTTAATGTTTATTTAGCAGATTTTACCTCAAACATAAAGGAGGAAATCATTCTAAGAAAGAATCATGTATCTTAACTATTTTTAATAAAACAATTTATAAATTTGTTTCATGAATTTAAACGCCCTTAAACGCCCTTAAGAGGTGGTCGGATAGCTCTGTCCTTGTCTAATAAGAATTTTTGCTATAGCTTGGTATGTAATTGTTTTTGTGAAAAAAGAATAGCTGTCCCCCCTAGATTTTTAAACGGGCAATCGATTTGATTCAATGAAAAAATTAA
>UELX01005673.1:0-12956 GCA_900480035.1 Eupelmus urozonus | reverse complement strand
AGGTGATTGCAGATTTTTAGCGGATATTGTTTTTTAAATGTTAATGTTTTTGTTACATTCGGTTCTGACGTTTTTAACTTAGTTTTTGTAAAATTTTTACTCGAAAAGAGTTTGAAGAAAGTTATTTCTGCTTTATTATCCACGAACTAAAATCAATTTGTTTGAATTAAAATTTCTCGTCCGGCAGTTCACTTTTTGCCGGCGAATTAATGAAATTTTTCTCGCGCACTTTTTTTCATTGTTTCACGGTCTGAAATAATAATAATTTTAATCAAGTTCCGGGCATACTGTTTCCAGCTCTCCTGAAGTATTTTAATTAAAGCAGCTCCGCGAAAAAAAAGTATTTCATAAAATTTTTTCGCAAAACATAATCCGAATAATAAAGTTAAATACCTACTTTCTAAAAGGAAAGTGTGTAAAAAATTTTGAGAAAATGAAGCAATTAAAATTCCTCATCCAACCCGAAAAGCCCTCCCAACATTTAATTCAACTTCATCGAAATTCCCGTCTATCCGTCGGACATTAAAAGCACTCTATAATACCGCATTCTTCAAAAAAGCATAAAGTACGAAATTTTCCGAAAAATTCGATAACACAAGCAGAGAGCGAGCTAAGCTATATATCCCCGGCAATAATTTACTTTCCTCGCATGACTCCTCGAGTGAATAAAGCGCCGCTCTGGAGAGCGCACTCAAAAAATCCGGTCGATTTGAGGCGGAGAAAAAGCGAGAGAGCGCCTCGAGAGCGAATTTCGAGCTGGAGGGGGGAATTCGGTTTTGGCGCCGGCGAATCAGTAGAAATATCTCGATCAGGTGCGCCGAGAGGGGCGACTTTGCCCTTTTCTCGAATTTTCGATTCGCCGAGTGGCTTTCGAAAGGAAACGTTTTGTCCCGCTTTGTAGTCGAAGCTCTAATGCCGAGCTGTTATTGTGCCGGGAATGTATCCTTTTAGTTTTCGGATTGAAAAATTCGCGAGGATTGAAAAATACGAAATCGGTGAAAGCCTCATCTTTCCCCGGAGTTTTCCAGCGATGAAACGCTAAAATTTACGGCGAATCCCGCAATAATCCGCGTCCATTCTCTCCGCGCGTCGAGCCATAAATTCCATCAAAACGCGTATAAAATCACCATCCTCTCAAGAAAGCCCAACCCACCAAAAAAAAAAAAACCGGCAAAAATCACCATCCTCCTCGCAAAAAAAAAAACCCTCGAAAATACACAGGCACCTTCCAACAAATTCTCCCCTCGGCTGGCTGGATGTGTATATAAAAGAAACACACGGCCGGCGGCGGTGGCTGCGTGTGTGGAGGGGTGAGGAGGTGAGCTCTCGCGCTCCTATCGATTTTCGTATCCTCGGGCCGAGCGAGCGCGCGGCCGCAGATATTACCTGTCTCCTCTCCTTTCTCGTCCGCCCCTCCTTCGACGATTCCTTCTTCTTGCTCTTCCTCTTCTTAGGCTTGCCTCGTCTTTTTTAATTTGCCCTCCCGCCGCTTTCGCGGAGAGGGACCTTGACTCCTTCGATTTCACCTCTCCGCTGTTTTTGTTTTTGTTTTCGGGGGGGCTGTTTTGCCGCCCCCCTCTACGGGTTGATATATATTTGCATCGAGTTCTTTTTTTTTCGATGAGAGTTCAAGTGGAAGCTAGTTCGGACTCGTCATTCTTTCAAGCTATCGATTCGCGCTGGTGATTCTTTTTTTTTGTGCTAGGCTGCTATTCGCCTAGGCTTCGCTTATAATTCGTGAAATTCAGACCGAGAGATGAGAGAGTCAAGTATTTATTTTTGTTTGGCCCCGCAGCTGGGGCCAGAGTCGGCGCACATGGCTCTTTAAACTTTAATTTTAATCGCGAGCGATGGATTATTGAGAGCAGGGGCCGAGATTATTCAGGGACTTTTTTCAATTTTCCAGCTCCTTTTGCAGGAGATAAGCGCGACAATTATTTTCCGGAGGGGGGGGGGGCTGAGTAATTCATGAGCATTCCTTATGTAAATGGGTCGGGCGCAATTAAAATCGGCTATTCAACGAGAAATACTCGCGCGGTTAATAAATAAAGCGCGAGCGGATATTTTTATAAGCACGCGACGAGAGTGGTGCCATTATGCGCGATCTGTGGTCGAGCGATTTTTCACGTTCCGCTCCGCGAGTTTTTCGCTTTCTGAAGAAAAGCGACGTGAAAGATCTTACGGTTTTTCCGGCGCGCATTTTTATTCAAGCTCGTACACACCTTTTGAAACATTTCTCTCCCTTGACCTCCCCGGCGCAATATCCCAATAATTTTACCCCCCGACAAAAAAATTCCAGCCCCGAATCTGTCCCAACGACGTGTCGATATGAATCGGAAATTCGAGGGCTCTTTCGCGTCGGGGCGAGCTTTCATCTTCGATTTTCGCGATATTCGCGTTTGCTTTTCGCAGGGGGGAGAGAGAGCAGCGCGCGGCTTTTGTCGACCGCGAGATTGGCCCGGAGAAAGGGAGTATATAGAGAGCCAGCGGAGGTAGACAAAGGGGCCTTTTTTTCTCTCTGCGCAGCGTATATATTGGAAATAAGGCGTTAAGAGATTTTTCCGAGAGAGCCGCCAGCTGAAATGAATATAAATCAGATTTTTTTTATTTGAGGTGAGTCTTTTTTTTAAATAGTGGGGTGGAGGGGTTGGATTAAAGAGGTTTGATAAAAAAATGGAAAATTTATGGGGGGAATTTATGCGGTGCAAGTGGCCACGGGAGAGATGATAGAACTTATCGGATTTCATGGGATTCTGTTGATCCTTTAGGATTGGGATGGAAATGAATTTTGCGCTTTTCAATTGCTATTCAAATTGCGTTTTGTTTTATGAGGTTTGTGGTGTAAGAGTGAGGCCTAATAGTAGATAGATAGGAAGAACGGATCATAATCTGTTTAATTTTCAAACGTCTTTATTTTTATTTTCGAAAATATGGATACTTGAAAGTCTCAAAATTATTTAATACTTCGCATTATATAAAAGGTTCTGAGCACAAGAATAAATTCTTTTTCATAGGTTCTAACTAAATTCTAATATTCAAATTTAAGTAACAAATTATAATTTAAAATCATTCAGATGGTGTAAACTTTGAATCCTCAATTTACAAAAATAAAGATCTCTCTTGTGCTCCGATAAAATTAAAATAGAATCACGAACAATACTTTGTTACTTCATTCACTCTCAGCTTGCGAGTAATCCCCGCAGTCGCCAAAACCTAAACAACTAAAAACAAGTCCAACAAAGCGACGTAACAAACCTGCAAAACTCGATGTAAAAAAGCTCGATACACCCCGTAATACAAAGTTTTCTCAAAACTTAAAAACAAAAAGCGAACATCACGATAAATACCCCATCCCGAAGTCTCTGCAAAAGACTCTAAATCTATTTATCGCGCTGATATCTCGATGATGAGCAATCGACAAAGATGAAAAATTAGACCGACAGAACCGACACGAATATATATACAAGAGAAAAAGGCCGCCAAGCGTTTAATCGAAGTAAAAACTATCGGCGATCCGAGCGGCAAAAATAAATACGGAATTTCGATTTGCCGAAAAGTTGATGCAATCAAGACGTGCTGAAAAAGCTATCAATGATTAAAAAAAAAAAACAATGCTTGAAAAGAAAAAGTAATCAATTCGTGTTCTTATCAATAAGGCGGCGTGTGTAGCTTTATAATCATAAACGACCCGAGATTATCAAAGAAACAAGAAAAAAATAATCGTATTGTGCAATATGTATTGTGTAAACTTGAATGTGATTCTACGTACTTATTGTAAAACAACAACAGAGAAAAAAAAAACGCCGACGTTATCAGTGATCGCGCGGAGACAGAAACGCGAGGATTCCTATATGTGTATGCGGCAGGCTGGCTCGCCATCGTCGCGACGATCCTTGAACAATATATATTTTATTGTGTATTGGAAAACGATTCGGGTGACGTATAAATATAGGGAAATGTATACTCTCTGTATTGGATATTGATGATACTTATTGTATGCGTTTGATTATGTGTATTGTGCTGGTAAAATTTTAAAAGTTGTCTGGTAGTTGTGACGATGTTTTAATAGGCTCTTTCGAGAGGAATAATGCGTTGTTATGTGATTATGATTTGTATGGGGCAATGTGTAAGCTAGTCAATTTGTGGGCTTGGACTTTTTTCGAGTAGAAATAAAGTCTCTTTTAAGAAATTCGTTATTTGTATATAAATGTAAGTAAATGTTTATATATATATGGGTTGCTGTGAATGCATAAATTAATGTATCGGGCAAGAATCTATATATCGAATTGTATATAAAAGTTATTAATAATTTCCGAAAAATTGAGCTGATTTATTCATTTATTTAAAAATTTAAGAACTTCGAAATAAGCATTCCGATTGCTCTACATTAAAACACTGATTTATTAAGAACAGACGGATTGTTTATAACACTTTGACAAATATCAAAATTTATTATTCAAAATTGTTTATTACAAGCGTCAAAATCAGCATCAAATCTGCACGTTAATTAACATTATTAAATTATCAGCAGTACAGCATGCATAAAAAATGAAAATCTCCAGTAATTGCGTCAAGGATCGCGCGACGAGACGAGGGTAAAATTGAGGTATAGCAAAGTATAAGAAAATTACAGCGAGGTGATCGTACGACACAGCGACTTCTTGTTTTTCCTAATATTGTAAGAGTGCGAGAGAGTTTTCACTAACATAAACTTCAAATCGCCGGGATTCGCTGCTGCAGGTAATTCCCGGTCAAGAGAAAAAGTAGCCCGCAGGCCTAAATACGCTCTAATGAACAAAAAATTATTATTATTCTTAGACGAATGGTAAAGTAACGAGGAGGGTGAGAAAGACGTCGGAGATTACGACGAGAGAAAATTCGAAGGATAATGCATTTTTCGATATATATAAAAATAATACGCGGTCCTGGCCAGCAATCGGGGACTGTGTGAGCAAAAAAATTTTCAGATTTATGTGACGTTATGTACTTATATCGACTTCTAAATAAGAAAAAAAAATTACCAAAAGGTACTAAAAAAGTGTGAGTAAGTAAGGGAGAGAAAGAGAGCAACGCGTCATTATATCTTGCGGTTGAAAAGCACGCCCTCGACAATATAATATCACGTACTGTGTAATAGTTTGCATTCGTAGTTGGCTCAACTTCTTTTTTTACTTTATACTCTCTTTTTAATAATGTAGCTTTTTTCAATCACGTTACTTGTAACAGAAAAGTTCAATAACACACTGCAAGTTTTGATTTAGAAAAAAAAAGTGCTTTTACGATATTTTGTACGGTTGACAGCGTGTTTTTCATACTTCCTTCAAATAAAAAAAAATATTTCGCAGTCAGACATACACTCGCATATATATTGTACGCCTAAAGGTCATATATACAAAGTGAAACTCGAGCGACTCTAGCTGTTTTTTTATTTTTTTAACGAGCTTTTTGTTACACTAACTGAAAATGATGAAAACGTTAAAAAAAAATATATTAAATATCAAATATTACTGAGTGTAACTTTCAAAAAATCGCCGGAAAAATAAAGATGCACAAATTATACCGGGATTATACCGAAGATATCCTGAATAATTCAAATTCTGAAGGCGGTAGAAATCGCGTACGATTTGTGCAGAATTGTTATTGTCGGAAACAAAAAAAAATAAAAAAAAAATTCAAAAATTCATAAGAATGTAGAGAAAAAGCATCGAGACCGAAGCTCGCCTCGAAAGGAAGAAGCGCGCCAGTTTATTATACTATTCGAGCTGAGCAAAAAAAAAATAAAGTGCGTTGGAATGCATGCGTATGCGCGTGTGATATGCATAAGCGCAGAAAAGAAAGATAAATAACTCGATTATTCGAAATAATTACAATGATGTAAGTCGATTATTTATGAATGAATTAATTATCGCTAATTACAGAAGAAAATGAAACAAAAAAAAATTACACAAGGTAGAGAACAAGAATATTATTATACATCGTACGGAGTGAAAAAGAGAAAAAAAACGAAAATTTACTGCTTGTATATAATATATCGTAATAAAACTGATGTACCAAATAAACCACCTTTCCTTCATCCGCTTATATTATATATCCTTGTCTCGAATAATGGTAAAATAATAATAAACAGTCGAGAAAATGCATTTTACATTATTCAACTGAATTTTTAGATAGAAGCAACTAATTTTGTTTATTCTTTTAAATTTTTTAATAGAAAAAAGATTTTTTAGAAATTATTATTTTTACATGTTTTTTATTAACTATTATCTGTTTTTTATTAACTATTAATTATTATCAAGGTTTCATTAATAAGACCTTAGTTACTTTTTCAAATTTTATTTTGTGATCTTAGGAATAAACAAAAGAGGTACAAAAGAGTCACACACCAAAATACAAATGCTTCAGAGGAATTAACGCTGAATAGAGTTGCATCGCAACTTACATGGAAAAATTCGCTTACAAATAAGGTAATAGAGGTAGTCCAACATTATTTAAATAATTGCTATTCGGTTAATTTTTAAGATTAGTTCGTTTTAAGTTATAAATACGTATTTTTTAAATCTCATTTGTTTTCATGATCTATTAGTAAAATAAAAAAGATAAAGTTTGAAATCTACATGATCTTAATCTACGTTTTCTTAAAATCTTACATTTTATCCATATCTTTCATGTACTAAAATTAATTCAACGCATTTTTTAAATAAATAACGTTTATCTGAAATATGCTAGCGTCAGCTTAACTTTAAATGAGGACTACCCTGATCACCAATACATTTAACATATTGCAAATATTAATAACATTATCACCGCATTTAATATCACGAAGTAGGGTAAACAGTATAGTTGACCACACGAATGTAACAAATTGGAGTATACTAATATGTGTCATGACTTATAAAGCAAACAGCCTTAATTTTAACAATACTTAGAAAATCAGTATCATGAAGTTAATAAATAAGCATAGAAGTGCTAAAAAAATATAAAAAATTATAAATATTTAATTTCATTTAGAAGTATATGTTTAAATCTGTATACGAATTACCAATCTTTAACAAAACTAATAAATAATAAAAATAACAAATAATAAATTCAAAACCTTCAAATAATTTGATTCAGGCTTTAGTTCCACCTTTTGGAATACGCATACGTTATATATTGCGTCAAAATTATTTTTAGTTGTACCCTACAGTTTACCAGGTAAAATACCGCTTATTCTATGCAGCCGAATATTAACAATTTACTCATATGTGCCTAAGCTAAGCTTCACCGTAAGAGAATAAAGTCTTTTTAGACTTAAATAGCAAAATACATAATGTCGACAACGCACAATGGTCCAAGTCTTGGAGATCAATGATTTTCCAGATTCATTCAGTTTTCAGTACCGTTCTAAGTCTTGAAGGCTCCAGCCAGCGCGGCCTTAATGATAAAAGTTTTAATAGTTGATTCGTCTAGTTTGGCAAAGTTCGGAGTCTGAATCACGGCCGTCATATGATTCAGAGCGAACTTGAAGCAAAAATCCTCTAGTTCCTGCAAATCATTAAACTTTTAGTAATATACAATTGGATTACTAACTACCCACTATGTGTTAAATATACTCACTTTGGCATTGTATTCAATAGCAGTACTATAAAGGAATGCAACATTTGAAACGGTAATTCCTTGCTTAATCATTTGGACGCAACGACGTTTCAATTGCGTCTCAAAGTAAGCATTTGCTAAGTCAAGCAATTCTAAAAATAAATGATTGATAAATATATATACATAATACAACTCCAAAAATTAATGTTTATAATAAATGTTAATACCTAAAGCATTTTCTGGAGGCAAATCAACTTCATCGGTATATAAATATCGCAAAAATGACTTATACACATCATAAGAGAACTGATTGTGTTCAATTACACTACAAAACAAAAAAGAATTATTATAATTTGATATTGCACAAGATTAAATAGATAAATTATAAACACTCCATATAGTTATTTAATAAGACTATTTAGTATAAAATATAACAGCATGCTCAATGATTCTTTAATAATAATATTAAAATGTATAAAAAAAATGTATTACTCTCGAGTATTTTCAGCCCAGTGCTCTTGAAACATCGATTTAAAATACTGACAACGGATTTTCAAAACAGCCTTGTGTACATAAATTGGTTTTCCTTGCACTTCGATCGTTAAATCGCTTGTCGCCTAAAATAAATAAATCAATAAATAAATAAATAAACGAATAAGTAATACAATGATTTGAAACTGAAAACAAAATTTTAAAATATTGGTAATAATTTTAATGCTAATAAATGAAAATCCAGGATATCTGAATAAAGAATATCAGCAAGGTTCAGAGGGTTGTTACTTAAAAATGAAATCCAGTATACTCAGTATAATACTCAGTATAATTAAATGGACCCTTTTTACCTTCTTTTTAAGGTATCTCCAATTTAATTTCAAGTAAGGGTTATTTTTTGGAAAAATGATGATTTTTTTTATCACAGAAATGTTAAGTTTAAATTAATATTTTTCATCTAAATTCAAGGTTTTATTTTCTTATTTATATAACTAAAATATTTGGAATTGGACTGCTAGAGATATTATTTTTAAAAAATAATTTTAAATTAGGTGGCTTATACATCGAAAAGGTGGACTAATTTAACTATAACTGTGATTATTGAACTTTACTTTTAGGTGTCGGAAATCGACCCTCAAAGCCTTGTTAAAATATCTTCTCAGACAGAATATCTCTTCTTTCTGGCCTTTCCTCGTGAGTTCTTTATATTTTATAACGAATAAAATTTAAAACTAATCATTAAATAAAAGATTTACTTATATACGTACCGGATCGTCAAAAGCGTTTCGCAAACTTTCAATAATCCCTACTTCTTCTTCCGCGTGCAAAATAAGCGGTTGGTGCATGACACTTGGAGTAGCATAACAAGCAAGAGCATCATGTATATGTGGTAAAGGTGTTGCCATAGGACTTGTCACACTTTGTCCTCGACACTGACCCCACATATAGATTTTACCTCCTTGACCCATTGCTACACTTATATGATTATAGTGTAGAGTGGCTATATCTGATATCCTTCCCATTTCCGGGCAGTCTAACTATTTTTTTTTATATAATAAAAATTAAATTTAAAATTGTTAAGTTAATTAAAATTATATTAAATCCTTTTATCCAAATTTAATTTTAACTTACTTTCATTGGAATGCAAGCGTTGGCTTTATTCCCTAACCCTAGTTGGCCAAAACCATTACCTCCCCAGCCATAAAGTACGCCTTCATCACTCAAAGCTAATGAATGAGCATAACCACAAGCAACTTTTTCTAAAAGAATAATATTAAATTTTGTTAATATAGAGATTAAGATTTTAAGAATTAATACAATTTCAATTATGTTAATAAAATAATTAAAATACCAATGACAATGCCAGTTAACCCAGTGATTTTACAAGGACTCAATTGATTTACATAATTTCCAATTCCTAATTGTCCGACACCATTGTAACCCCAACTGTAAACTTCTCCAATATCTGTTACAGCCATACTGGATGTTTGTCCACACGCAATGTATGTAACAACTTTTCCTGCCAAAGCTGAATTGACTTTTCGTGGTGCACCCTGGTTCGAGCTATGTCCACTGCTAACTTGACCACAATTATTTTGCCCCCATGAATAAACCTATGAAAATATTAAAGTTCAATCAAAAATGTTTCTGGGTAAAAGAGTATATGTATATAAGGTTATTTTAATAGACAGTTAATAAGATAAAAATTTAATAAATCTGCTATCTTTAATACTTACTTCACCTTCTGCTGTCAGAGCGACTGAATGATGACTACCGCAAGCAATTGCTGTTATAACTTTTTCATTAAGATTGAGAACAAGAGCTGGAGTTAAACCTTGATTTGTAGAGCCATTTCCTAATTCACAGTATCCATTATGACCCCATGAGTAGATCTACAATAAAGATTTATATTATGACATATTAAATGAGTAGTGCTTTTATTTACAAAAATAAACTTAATTGAATGTAAATATTTACTTTATCAATTATTTTAATGTATATAGTTTTTTAATACTAAATTATATCAATTTTGTAGTTTTAATACAATAAATAATTTAAACAAAAATTTTAGTAATTTTCAAAAAATTTAATTATTATCTATTTTGAAGCTCATTCATTTTTTTACTGAAGAAAGTTTCTTTGTCAGAAGATTTCTATCTTATTTCAGTACCTCTCCTTTGTTGGTGAGAGCAAGAACATGTGGTCCACTTCCATAAGCAAACGTCTTTATTCCTTTGCCACAAAGAGCATCGACCTTTTTAGGATGGAGAGTGCTATGTGAATCTCCTGTTCCAAGGCAACCAGCAGTATTGCTTCCTAGTGCGTAGACATCACCATCTTTTGTCACAATTAAAGCCTCATTACCTAAATTACCTGTTCAAAAAAATATTGAGATAAAATGACTATTGCCAGTGTATATCAAACTTAATTAAAAATAAAATTGATTTATTACACATTTATCTCTTATTGATTCTCAGAAAAAGAATTTTGAAAGAAAAACATCCAAATATCATTATTGAAACAATGACACCCACATAAATATAGTGTAATTAGATGATTATTTTTATCTAGCAGCAGTCAACAATAAAGACAAAGTGGCTTTGTATAATTGTACGCCTTAATGAATGGAACTAATGTCTAAAATTATAATTATTTACTCTTAAGTCTTAAAACATAAAATTATTACAGATTAAATTAAAGTGATTGATTGCAGTTGTACAAAGATTTCAGAAACTTGTGTGTACATTAAACACTGGAAAGTTTCTAACGTATAAACCAATTTCAAAAATGTTATTTCAATTTAACATGCATGGTTTGATCAAAACATAAATTATACAACAGTAACAGTACAAATAGTCAGTTTTCCAACAAAAACAACTTTAAATTTATTCAACAGACCAGATTGTATAAACACAATCCAAGATAAAGCGACACTCAAATCATTCATTCCTTCCAACTCTTAAAAATAACCATAACAACAACAACAAAAAAATCAAATCAAACAAATCGCAATAAAACGTCGCAATGCATTTTTCCTTTATCACTTTTAACTCTCAGATAACGCTCATTCGTCAGCGCGTGCAAATCCCTCAGAAAAAAAGAAAAACCAAAGCAAAACAAAAAGCACAGCTCCCACTCACCGTAAACCACAGCCATATGAATCTTGCTGATAAACTTGGGCTCCAGCAGGCTGAAGATCGGCCAGTTTTTCAAATCCGCCCGCGACATGTTGCCGAAATCTTCGCTGATCTACCTGCCTTGCTGAAAAAGTCCCGGAGCTGTTCGTTCCTCGGCGCTCGGCGACGAAGTAAACATAACCCCCACCTTCTGCGCTCGACGCGGTATATACACTGGCCGCCTCTTCTTTGTTCGCCGCGCGGCGGGATAAGGAAAATTGCAAAGAGAAGAAAAACAAACGGATGAACGAAGAGCAGCAGCTGCAGTTGACGTTCCACTCGCGTGATTTGGAGGTTAGGGCGCCGTCGCTGCGCTTCTGCGGCGCTCGATCAGCGGTAGTTTTTTAAAGGCCGCATTGAGGTCGTCTGCTGAGCTGGTGAGGGGAGTTTGGGGGTGGTGCGAGAGTTAGGAGAGTGCGGAGCAGCCATGCGCGTAACTCGCGCGGCTTTGGCGCTCTTTAAATTGACAGCTGATTAGGGGAAGTGAAACGTCAACATTAGAGGATACTAATACAGTTATGGAGGTGTGTGTATGTTTAGGGCGTTTAGAGAGCGGTTTGAGGATCGAAGTGTGGAAGGTTTTCGATTGCTTTCGACTATCGTTTTCGAAGTTTTTGGATGTTGGGTGTTTTGGAGCAAGAATTGCTATTCTATATCGACGTGTTATACGAAGACTAGCATCACTTTTTTTGTATAGACGAAAATTAACATTTTTAAGTTTTTGTGGACGAAAACTAACACTTTTAGCTTTTCATGCGCGAAGAGTATATAGCACCTTTAGTCTTTCTTAGACGAAAACTAACACTTTTAATCTTTAGAAGAAGAAGACCAGCGCTTTCAAATTGCGGATATTACAAAAAACTTTTAAACTTTTAAAATACGTAGTTAACTAAAATCACGAAAAATCAAAAGTATTACTTTTCGTCTACAAGAACGCAAAAGTGTTACTTTTCGCCTACAAGAAGACAAAAGTGTAAGTTTTCGTAAAAAATTTTAAAAGCGCTTATTTTTGTTTGAAATTTTGAAAGTGCTGATTTTTGTATGGCACGTCGAATATGCATATATACATGAATATTCTTTCATATGTGTACGCTAGGTGGTAAAATGTTCGCTATTTATTTTCAGAAAGAATTATTTGTCCCGATTTTTTTCAAATATATAAAAAGAAAATTTATAAAACTTGCAATTCTTATTTTAACCAATAGAAGATCAGCCGATGATTTAATACGACGTTATCTCCATTGGTCGACTTCGCTGTCTACTAGTGTTTGCAACAATTGCTATAAACGCATATTAGAAATGATTATTTCAAGTGACAATGATTCTGCGTCTGAGAATGAACTCTGTGAACTTTTGAGGCGAACAGATAATAATTTTCTTCCAAAACTCCCAAACGTCTACAAGGTTTCAACGAGGAAATAAATATCGTTCTTCCAGGTTCGGTCTCACCTAATTCAAATCTATCTGCCAAAAGAAACTTTTAACGCTTCTTGAAACGTGTGATTGGTCGAGTATTAATTGCCCTATTAACAGTGTCGACGACAAGCTGGAACATCTAGCTCGAACATTGTAAAGGTAGTTGACCAGCTTTAAGTCGCGAAAGAAAGGGCTGTCGCCGTGGATTGACGCTGATCTGAAACACCTTCTTAATAAGAGAGATGCTGTGCGTCGCCGTTATGCGCGCACTCGTGATGATGGGTTGAGAGTAGAATT
>UELX01005672.1:0-12960 GCA_900480035.1 Eupelmus urozonus | reverse complement strand
ATGTTTACCGCCCGAGCGCAGCGAGGGTGGTAATTGCCTGAGTCGAGATTCAATTTTCACACGTGTGTCGAACAATAATTTTTTATTCTGTGTGTGTAAAATAGCATTTTACGCATTTTTGAAAACGCACACGTGAATCAAAAAATTAATTAAAGATAACTTTATTAAGCTGTAAACAATCAGCTACAGTTATCTTAATTTAATAAAATCCCAATATCAATCTAAGAATTCTCAGACCGCGTCTTACCTGTGCTCGAACGAGTCTGTTCTGTTGCTCTTGTAGCCGCTGTCGTTGAGGCTGCCCTCGTGTCTCAGCGAGGGCAGCGAGTCCCAGGGTCCGGACTTGTGCACGCCGTAGGTGGGCACGGAACTCGATGCCGCCGAGCCTAGGGTCGAGCTGCCCGACTGCCAGCCGTCCGAGTGACGGAACCACTGGGCGCGCGCCGACTCCCCGATACAGCTCGTGCATCTGCGTACACACAAAAGCAACCGATGTTTGACTCGCACCTTTTTTTCCTTACTCTTTCTCCCCTCAGTGCCTCTATCTGTGTACTGCCGCGTTTTTGTTATCCTGGCTGACCTACCCTTTGTGCGTGGCACACAAGCGCGATTTCTTGCTCTCGTCTACTCTTTCTCTGGCTTTTTATCAAGCCCCTTTTTGCGCTTCCGCGCTGAAAAACGCGAGGTTTTTGCCCTGCCCCCCCCCCCCATGTATAACGCGTGACAGTCCGCTCTTTTGTAATGCGTATACATGATAGATTGCTTTGCGCGCGAGCACGCTCGTCAAAGGACCGTCGTGCCCGCTTTCGAGTGTGTGTGTGCGCGTGTGGATGTGTGGGTTGGTGAGTATTTGTGTACCTTTCGAGGAGGTTATACCAGCCCGCGATATGCCCGCGCGCATTTACTATTAGTTAATAGAAAAGAGTTACAATGTTGAAATTACAATTTTTTGGTGTTTACGAAATCAAATTATATTGAAATCGAATCTGGAAGTTATAATGTGCTTGAACAATATGTTAGACAAGTATTTACGAATTTTTCCTTATTGGATTTAATACTCCGTAAGCTTTTTTTGAAACCTACTAGAGAAAACAATTATTATTTAATTTATTAATTCGAATAGGCATGAGTACCTTGAATTATAATCGCTTAGGTAACCTCGGTCTCGATCAAGTTCGCGCTCTCTTTTTTCACGGATTATCTCATTTCTGTCGCTGTAGTAACCATCTCTGTCTTTGCTGTTTTGTCTTTCGTTGCAGTAGCGATACGACAGTGGTAGAGTCGACGATTTGTTAGAGCTTGAACCTAAAAAAATATAATTTGTAATATTATTGATAAAATTATGACAGATTAAAGAAATTGTACATAAAATCTATTCTGATTAAAAAGTTTTACTAACGTCTTCGAGATGCGTGGGGTGTACGTTGAACATTAAGTGGTAAATTTTCGGCAAATTCTGTGAAATAAAATAGAATTGAGTATTTAATTTTTAAAATATGTTTAATGATCTTACAAATTAATTGCAACAATGTAAACTTTTATGTAACATAATAACAAAAGATAGAGCTTTCTAAATATTTCTATTCTCGCCAAATGAAGATAACTTTATTATAAGAAAACAAAATAAATTGATTGTTAGATGTCCTCTAATGATTCTAATAAATTGGTAAATCTTGTTCACTGATAATAATAGATTTAAATGAAATTTTAAAAATGAAAGTAAATTAGAAATTTGCATTAATTCGTTATTGAGTTTACCATGAGATAACATATAGTCCCAGAAAAGAAATATTGTCTAAAGATTTAATAATCCCTTATAGCAAAGCCAGAAAGCTTTTCAAGCCGCCAAATAACGCGAAATTACGAATTCCACATTTTCAAAGGTTAGAGAGCAAAAAAAGAGGAGAAAAAAATTTCAATCTCGAACGACCTATTTCCGAGCTTGCTATATAGCCGTGTGCATATTCAATTGGCGTTTATCCAAGACAGCGGCTCTCCTATAGCTCGTCCGAGCGAGCACTCACCCAGATTTTCCATGCTCTGAGTGAGCAGCGCCTCGAACGTGTGCAGACTGTAGCTCTCGGCATCCATGCCCTTGGCGAGCGTGTTCCTCAGGTGCATCTCGTACTCGAGCAGCAGCCTGCTGGTAGGACTGCCCGGAGTCGAAACCGAGTGTCCGCCCTGCTGCTGCTGCTGCTGTTGCTGTTGCTGCTGGTTCTGCGGCTGCTGAGGATAGGACTGGGGCTGGCCGTTACACCTGCGCGACTGGCAGTGGGGCTGGGCCGCCTGCTGCTCCATGTCCGAGTTGCCGTTCGAGGAGCTCGGCGTGGTCGCGTAGCACTGGTTGTCGAAGATGACGTTGTCCGAGGGCGGCGACATGTCACCTGTGCAACGATTGCGTTCCAAATCTAAGTACATCCGGCCTCGGCCGCCTACAAAGGACAGACAGTTTGCTACGTGCAGCGAGTCGGAAGTGGTAGTGGTAGCGGTAGTAGTAGTAGTGGTAGCGGTAGCGCGTAGTGCTCGGCGGCTACTACTAGGAGCTGCAGCCGCCAGGTGCTGCGGCTGCTGCTGCTGTCTTTTCGCCGCGGACGCCGCCGAGTCTCTCTTTTTCCCCGGTGCTTTTGGTGCTTGCGTGTGGGCTAAGTTGATTAGCATAGTTCGGTGCATTAGGATAATTTTGCGGTAGCATGACCAATAGGTTGTGTGCTTTTTCTTTTTTTCTTTTTTTTTTGCTTGCTTTTCTAATTTGGCCTGATTAGAGAGTATCTAGTAAAGGGTGGCAGTGCAACTATTGAGATGCAGACATCCTTTAAGCAATTAGATACGTCAATTTTACGACGATCATTGACTGCGAATTCCTGATACATACTTCAGTTATCATATGGATTGATTTCACAATAATAAAATAAGAAAGATAATTAAACTTTGTTTAGCTTATCACAAACTTTTTTATAAATGCAGTATAAAATTAACTTCTTTTTGATAATGATTTTAAATTAAATATAGTCAACGTTAGATTTCAGAAATTCGCAATCTCATTTCATACATTGACAAGTATTAAAAGACATTGGTGAACAATTATAGAAAGGGGTTACGATATATTCATTGCAAAAATATTGTTTTGTGTTAAAATGACACTGATTTAGACCAATTAAAAATGGTAGATTCAAAAAATTCAAAACACAAAAACATGCAAGGTGAAAAATCATTTTGTGATTGCAATACTTCAATTATTTAATATCAATTGTGATGTTAATTATTTTTAAATTACACAGTAATAATATTCAACCAATTATTGAAGATTTATCACAAAAGTTTTTTAAATAAGGTAACATTTAAAATTCAAATGTAAAAGGTAAAATTTCACACGAAAGATAAATTGAGAAAAGCCAATAAAATGCAAAATACTTGTCCAATATATTTAAAAAAATCTTTTTTTAACTGGCTAGAATGAAATAAGTGCTTTGAAAAAGATTGTTAATATTAAAATTATTATTGTACTGTAAAACAGTTTCATAGCACTATTCATTCTTTACTCTATTTCAAATTGTTCTTTTCATAATCTACATAGCTACTATTCAATTGTATATAATGTGGACAATGTCAATGTTATTGTTAGGTTATTACCTATTTTATCTAATTTTCTATTGATAATGCTAATAATTTCTTTTGCTCTAATTCTAGGCAAAGATTCACTTAGTAACTATCACTAGAAACTAAGCAAATTTTAGCTAGGAAAGCTAACATTTTTTAGAGTAAAGCCAAGCCTTTTATATATCTATTTTAATTTTACTTTTTTACGCTGATAAGAAAACTCATTTAGAATATAAAGACTGTCTTTTCCAATTATTAATTTAATTTTAAATAAATTTTATAAATCCGTACTTTACAATGTAAAGAATCATCAATAATTTATATAATTATTATTGAAATAATACATTCTACATATCTTTTGTATTAATAGTCTATCATACAGCTTATAATATTTACGGAAGTGATTAAGTTTCAAGAAAGCTTTCTCAATCGAAGCATTTATCTTTCCAAGTAGGCGTGTTACGCATTTACTTAAGGCTTAAAACACTTCATCAAATAATTTAAAAAGCGCCAGCAATCGAAGGTCACTCATCGTGATTTTATCTCAGTTTTAAGTCCTATCTCTAATCATCAAATTCTCCGTATCATTAACTTCTCAGTTTCGATACAATCTCCATATCGCACCAGCGTCATCGGCGTGTGCCACAGATCAGATTCGAAATACCGATAGCCTCAATCTCTCTTATCAGCGTAAAATTCTTTCCCTCTACACAGAGAGGTAGAAAAAAATAAAAGAAAAAGAAAAAAGAAAGGCTAATTATAATGAGCAATCTTCCGCTTGGGCAATACCGGAATACTGTCGGTCCATCTCGTGCACGCTCCTCGAGCTCTGGAACTTATTGTTGTAGGGCTGCCTGTAGGAGTGCACGTAGTTGTCGTTCTCGGCCTCGGACATGACATACTTTTGATTATTATTCGCATGGTAATGATAGCCGTGATGATTGTGCCGCTTGCGCGTCATTTCCGGCGACGTAACGGGACTATCGATGCTCGACATCGGCTTCAGCATGCGCTTGAGGGTGTGATGGTCCAGCCCGTGGCCGGTCATCATCTGATGGTTCTGGTTTTCGATGCGCATGTCGTCGGTGCTCTTGCTTTTATTACGCCGGCCGCCGCCGTGGCCGACGTTGTTGTTGATGCTGAAGATGTTGCCGTTCTGCATCTCGAGCTCGGTGTAGTCAGCCGACTTGGTGTGGTGCAGCTGTTCCTTGCGATGGTGGTATTTGCTAGCAAGGCTGCCACCTGCCTGGGTACCTTCGGATTTGAGACTTTCGCGGCCGGCCATCTCGGGGCCGTTTTGCTGGTTCGACGACTCTTGGTTCTGCTTGCCGCCGGGTTTTTTCGGTGAAGGGCCTGTGATGCCCTTATCCTCCGGCACATCGATCTGAGGAATAAGGTGATTTTGTTAGTTTGGGTTTTGGAGATTATAAGTATACATTCACCATCGAAGGATTTTATATACAGGAGTGGGGCGACGATGACTGAGAATATTAATTACGGAAATTGTTGAGAATTTGATTGATTATTCAAAGTTGACGGCTCGTTTGCGTTTCTCTCTTTTTGTATTATTGTTTGCGCGCGATAATTCATTTTTTTTTTTAAACAACTAGTTGATGCAATCGCAATTGATAAATACTAACAGCTGTATAAATTCACGTATCGCAGAGAGAGTCATTGATGTTTGAAAAGATAAATATATTTTTTTGATAAAATTCTTGTAATAATACTTTTATACTGATTGCAATATGTTATATAATGAAAAATAATAAAATTTTTTAACAAATTGCATTATGCTACTGTCGAAGCAACCCGCTTAAATTTAGAATTTTGAAAAGTTATATTCTAATTAACTTGAAAATACAGATTTTGTTCATTTTACAAATAATTTTGATATTTTTATTTTCTTATACATTATCATCAAAATTTTATTATGAATACAAAGTGAGGTAAACTAAGCTAAAATAAGCACATGCTAGGAAAACTGTAACAGCCAGAATATAGTTCCTCTGATTAGATAAATTTTGAATAACAATAAAGATTAAGTAATTTTTAATGTAAAATTTCTGAAGCTTTATTATTATGATTTTTTACAAAACAGTTTCATCGAAGGTGCTCACTTTACCCTCGTTTCCTGTACTATCAATGATAATATTATAAGAAAATAATAAGTATATTTCATCCAAATTTCTCTCTAGATAATACTTAGCATCCCGAGTAGAAATTTACTTAGGTCAACCGTATTAAGTTATTGTTAGACCTTAATTAAGTTGTAATTATGGTCAAAATAACTTTACAATTATTCTAATTATTTGAAAATTGTGTTATTCTGATCGCAGAGCAATAATACTTCATAATACGTAATTTTTAAACAAGGTTTAAAATTACGTTGAATTAGGGTCTATCCAAAACCAAAATAGCTGTTGAAGAAAAAGTTTATAATGAATTAGATGATATTAATAAAAGTAAGTTTACCTAACATGAAAAAAAATTAAAGTTTAAGACTGGATGTACACTTGATAAAAATCAAATTGATGAAGCGAATGAATCATAAAAAGTTTTTTTGAAAACTTAACAAGAAGTATGAAAAGTTATGACTAATTTTTTAATAGTTAGTGGTAACAAAATAAAAATTAGTTATGAGATACAAAGTATAAATTTAAAAAAATTATAGTTAATCAAATATCAAATACTAATGTAATGTAATCAGAATAATACAGTTTTCAAGTAGTTTGAATAATTTTAAAATTATCTTACCCAGAATTAGACCCTATTCAAGGCATAATAATAATTTAGTCTTAAAAAGAACCATAATCGACATATTACCGTATATTGTTAGATTTTTTTTTCTTTGTAGGATCTAGTTAAGATCCATATAATGTTATACTTGGCTAATTGTAAAGCTTCATCAGACTTATCGAAGATAACTGATGCTCTTAATGAAAGAAAATATTCCTCGAATTCAATCGCAATGTTCAGCTCGTCTCCTCCGCAAGAACGAGACCGAAATTTCCATAATCATTCTCTTTACGTCGTCGAACGTCAAATCTAATTCTAACAGCAAACTCACGCGGTACCCTCCCATCAAAGCCTCGTGCCATATCCTGCTAAAATCGAGAATCATTCCACTTTCCTAGAAAGAAAAGTCATTGACATATCTCGGATATATCCCTGCATAAGCCCATCATACCCCCTCCCAGCATAGAAAAAAAAAAAAAACAAAAGTATAACAACGAAAGAAGCATCGTCGATCGCGCACCTGCGAGCCAACGTTGGTCGTGCCAATGGCGACGTTGGCCGTCTTGGGCGTCGTCTGGCAAGTCTCGCTCTGCTGCTGCTTGTCCTTGAGCTTGATCGAGTCCTGGCTCTTGAGGCCCTTGCCCGGGGTACCAGCCCCGCTGCCTGCGACCCCCGCGGCGTTCTGATTGTTCACATTGTCGTAGAGCGAGGCCGAGGACGTGGCCGTGGTTATCTTGTCGCTGCGGCCCTGCATCTCCGCGTCGGCCGAGCGCGAGGCGATCCTTGGCAGCGTCGACGAGGCTGTGGAACGGATGAATATGTGAGCGTTACTTAATGTTTTTTTACAGTAGTTACAGTTTACAATTACTTTTTTTATAGAACTAGATTGTACTTCTATAGCCGAGAATTAAAAGGTAAATAAGCGAGTTCTTTATGATTACTAAAATAATTATGATAGATCCAAATGCTTGCAAATATATAGTTGTTTGAATAATTATTTTAATTTCAACGATGTTACTCATTATTAACAAATTATTTAATCGCAATTAAAATAATTTAAAATTTAATTTAATTTTATAAAAATATTTTTTAAAACAGTACTCTATAGTTATCTTAAAATTGTAGTATTCAACTTTCCAAAATATGTTCAAGAAACACAAAGCTAAAACTTATGAATAAGTCTAAGCAAAGAAGGTACAAGTTTTAAGGAAGTAGTAAGCCCCATGCTCAAGTCAGACAACTACTAGTAATATTATTTTTGTTAAAATCAAGTCATTCTTCACAAACCTCACTCGAAAAATGCTTATTTTAATCTCACACTTTATATTTTCGGCTATTGAATCTACTCGAGATCTTATTCTTACGAAACCTAAGCACAGTAAAACCGTCCACAAATCAATTCGAACTGACCGTAAATATCTTCGGTTTGACAGTTACTTCACTTCCGAAATCTACTAATCTCAATAAACTTGTTTTAATATCCAAAGTAATATTTCAGGCCATCCGACTTTTATACGACCCGATGTAATTCCAGTAATGATCCGGGGCCCCCGACAAACAGCGAAAAACTTTAAAAGCTCTAATTCATGTAACTTCTCCTCAAATTGATATCCCAGCGCTATTAAAGGCTCGCATTCCGGCGAAACTGGCCAAATAAATGTTTTTATTGACCCTCGCGCGCGCGCGCGCGCGTGGCCCTCGGAAAAGAAAGCCCGGCCCCGGCTCTCTTACGTATTCATGCCTCAGTTCGAAAAGCCATCTAAATATTTGATCGTAGCGCGCGCGCTCCTCGAAAAAATTATGCCCACCTCCTGCATAATTTCCAAACAAAAAAGAAATTCAATCTCCCAGATAAGACCATCGTCCCTATTATCCCCTCTCCCCTAAAAAAAAAAAAGAAAATAAACCGCTCGCGACCAGTTTGCATAACTACATCCTCTCCCTCTCTCTTTTTCTCTCTGGCTAGCCTCGCCAAAAAATCCGGAACACATCCGCAAAAGAGTCTCATCGCCAGCAGCGAGTCTCGCGGGCCGATTTATTATTCCATTTGGGCTTGGCAAAGCGCGGGGGCGGGCGCAGAGAGGAAGCGAGGGAGAGAGAGAGAGAGAGAGAACTAGTCCGCTGGCTGGCTCGGCGGCAATCGATAGCGTACTGCAAGTGGGCCTGTATCTCGGATCCTGGCGCAGCCGGTTGAACTGCTCGGGCGTCATGCAGGTGCACTGGGGCTCCCGCGACGATCTGCTCGGCGAGGCGGGGGTGGACAGCGGCTTCCGGCGTGTCTTCACCTTGTTCTGCTTGTTGAGCGGCTCCAGTCGCAGCGAGTACGAGGACGAGGCCTTGCGCGAGATCTTGAACGACGGCGACTGCGGGAATTCAAGTTTCACGTTTCAGTATTACTTGTCTGAGGCTTGTCTACTGAGGGTGGCTAGATTGACTTTTGGCTGGGTTGGGGTGAGGTGAGGGTAAAGGTTTGGAGGGAGGGGGAGTGTTGAGGAAGCTTATGCGAGCGTTGGGGGGTTGGGGAATGCACAAAAGTCTTATCTTGGACGCATAATGAATAAGGGATAGCGTCGTTTTAGGACACTTCGCTGCGCTCTGGCATTATTAAAGTCCCGATAAAGTTTTGATTTAACATTTCCGACTTAGATCTACCTGCGATTAAAAACTCAGATTTTCATTTGGTACGGGTTTGATTTTACATTGTAACACGAGAACACTTAAGTGTTGTAAAAATACTTTTGTCTTTCAAGTTTGACACGTATAAAAGTACTAGAAGAATATGATTCGATAATTAATCCACAAGTCTGATATTTTATGTATTACCGATGATTTGATCCGTACAGAAATGTAATGGATCAAGTTTAAAAAAATTTAATCGAATTCATATTTTATATTGGTATAACTTTATTCAAAATTAAATTACTTGGAAGAGGTGAAAAATTGATTAATTCATCAAGAATTTAATAAAAACGATGCGGGTAATTAAATTTCTTATAACCGTGGAAGAATTTTATTTTTACGAGAAAATAAAAATTTTTATAGGGTTATGTATAATGAGATAGTTTTCTAGAGCTAGTAGTTCAAAAAGAAATAAAAAGTGTTCGTATTTAGGTCGGCTATAGAATATAGATCAAAAGCATTTTGTTAAAGCTGCATATCAGAAAATCGCTGACTAATTATAACATTTTTAAAAAGATAGTAAACAATAGTGATGCACATCAAATATGTACCTAATTAATAAAACTACGTTCTTGCAAAAATTATTATAAAAAAAAAACGGTAAACTCATGTAAATATTTTTCAAACGTCGCAGCTAATTGTAAAGAAATGTTAGATATTTAAATTAACTGGAGACAGGCAGACCTTTTTCTTTGAGAACGCAAAGCATTAAGATTAGTATTGAAAACAGTGACTTTTGAAATGTTGAGCTAGTGATCCGAGCAGTCGAGTGAAAAAACAAAATTTTAAATAAAACTTTAAATTAGTTTAGACGAGGAATTTGAACGATTTACCCTCATTGATCGCGACTTGCAAATAAACAGGGTTGTTAGGGGAGTTTTGAGAGTAAACAATGTATTACTTACTACACAATCTTTGAATTGCTTGGCATCGATCGAACAAGTGAAATTCAGTCCCCAAGTGTCGTTTGTCATCGTGTCCTTCCAGTAGACAAAGCATTCTGACGCTTGACCGATACGGGTTCCTAAGGGAAAATAATTTAAAATGAAAATACGATACCATTGTTCTTGGTAATTGTTAAATGACAGTAATATGTTTTATTTACAATAGTTAATAAGTTAATTGAATTTCTTTTTACGATTTTCTAGTTCAAAATATAAATTTATATCACAAAGTACATTCACGTTATTTTTAAAGTAAGTTCTAAAAGTAAAGAAATTCATATTCGGAAACTATATATAAAGTTAGGATGAAAAACAATTCGCTTAAGAGACGTTTGTGATTTTTATAAACTAGGTTCGTAGTAAACAAAAAGCTTAAAAGGATCTTCCCAATTGTCAGATTAAAACGAAATTTCGAGAACGTCGAAAAGTAGCGTGCGTAAAACTAAAAACCCAATCCCCGTAAACTAAAAAACCATCATTCCCAAACAGCCGAGTCTCTTGATTAGCGAAAAGAGCTCGTCAAAATAGAACTAATCTCCGGCGGAAATAAATTTTCCGGAATCCAGCGCTAAAGCCCTCGCATAAAAAGACTCCTCTGCGCCGAGGTCGCGAAAAAGCAGCACCAGCAGTGCCGCCTTCCATCTCTGTCGTCTCTCCAGCGGCGCAGGAGAATTACACTCGAAAGGATAATAAGAAAAGCTCGGGCGAGATAAGCTCGAGCGGATAAAGGGCTGGTATAATTACCGGGCTGGACGAGTCGCACGTCGAGGATCTTGTCGACCTGGCAGTTGTAAGCCGTGATGTGGAATATGGTTTCTGGCGAGTCCTGGATGCAGGTGATGTTGACCGGCACCAGGTCCTCCGAGACCTGCTGCCACTTTACGCTGCCCGCACCGCTCGTCACGTGGAACACCTCCGCCCAGAGCCTGCCAACAGGAGAGAGGAGCCACTCGGACCCGGTGTTACACGCGGTTTTTTTGTTTTTTTTTTATTTTCGGCTAAGGGCTACTGGGACTTTTTCTGATGCGGCATGCAATATACATCTAGCTTTTCGAGTTATGCAAGGCACGCGGCGTACTTTTCGAACTTTGATGCGCGCTGGCTTCTCGTTTTCTCGAGTGGCAATTTCGAAATTTTCAGCCTCTTTCGAGCTTGCGATTCGATGAATTTGGGTAAGTCGGAGTTTTGCTTTAAAGCCTCATGCTATAGAACTTTGGAGAATTTTAAAATATCTTCTTTTTAATAAGTAATTATTATTTGGATTTATTTATTACTAGATTTGTTTTTTATAAGATGTCGTGTTGAGATTTCAATACTGAATATAAATTCTTATTATTACTATTTATTTCATTATAATCTAATATTCGGTGAATAAACTAAAATACAGTAGTTTGTTAAAAGAAAACAAACAAAATCTATAATTTCAAATTAGCCTTCTGAAGTTCCTTAATCTTCTATTTTAATCTTATTTAAACGTGGCTTTAAGCAAACGTAACAATTTAGACAGAATTTATTTCTACAATTTCCTGAAAACTTATTTCATGCTTCTATGTGCACGTTATTTAAATAAATGTGAAATATCTAATATATTTGATAAACAAGTGAACGTTTATATCTAAAAACAATTATTATGCTTTTGTGATTTTACCTTTAATTAGACCAAGAGTGCGAGTTTCCGAGTTCAAATATTCATTACTTGCAAATTTTTCCCTACAAAGCTTTCACGATATTTTTTAAATTACGTCCCGAATAAAATCGATACCTCAATTCCTTTTAGGAGTTATGAATTTTTAAATCAACTTCTCCACGTAATAAAACTACACGTACGTATAAAGCGACGGTGATAATAAATGCCTGTTCAATCTATGACCACCGCCACCGAAAAATATCACGTAGAAATTAAATAAAATCTTTTTTAACGATCTTCCCGCCTGTACATATCAGTAGCGCTTGGAAATACATCATTTGCCGAGTCCTAATAGCGAAGTAGGTCAGATCTTTCTCAAGACCAAAATTTTCGAAAATTTTTTCAGACTTAGTGCAGCAGCAACAGCAGCAGCGGTAGCCCACGTATATGCTCCCGCGCGTATAAAAGTTGAATCCAGCGCGCTGCGTCCCCACACTGCGGACCTATACGCCTTCTCTCTCTCTCTCTCTCTCTCGCACCAACCTACATATATCTCTGCACGTACCAATAGGGGGCGGAAAAGCCAGAGCCGTGCACTCAAGACGCGAAGCCGGGGGGATTGCGCCTTTAACACGCGCAAACAAATGCAAATTCAGCGCGATTTTCGCTCGCGGCCGAACGGGCTTCGTTCTCCCTCCTCTCCTCTCTCTCCTCTCTTTCGCTCTGTCTTTGCGAGGAAAATGGAGTTTGCGCGCGCTTAGACAAAAGGCAGCACCCGTTTGCACGTTGAGCATACATTTAGAAATGGATGCATGGCTCCTCCTTTAGAGAGGCGAGACGCTGGCGCGAATTGAAACGTGTAGCTATTGCCGCGGAAAATGAAACAATAATTATTTAACTTGGCTTGCGCGTCATGTGTCATCGTGACTGGCGCAGCGGGAATGTTATAATTGGGCGAGAGAGTTTTGCCTGTTTCGCATTAATGTAAATAGTATTTTTTAGATCGTTAAAAAGATTGTTATTTAATCTTTGTTTTGTTCTTAGATGCTGTTTATTTAAGATTATTAAATAAGAAATTTCTCGAGTTAGAATTAGCTAATAAAAGTGTTTGATTCGTGGGAATCTTTGGCAATTTAGGTCACTAAAAAGTTAAAAAATCTCTAAGTTTCATCAACCTGTTTTTTTAAATTTAACCTTTTTTTAACTATAGAAACTTATTGAAATTTATTTTCTAATAAGTAGTCTACTCATTGTCCATTTTTCTATTTTATTGCTTATTTTATTTTTATTTATTTTTTATTTTTAAATTTTTCAACGGGAGTTACCCCTTACAATAAATAATATAAAAGAATATAGTATATTACAAAGTGAAAACGC
>UELX01005671.1:0-12961 GCA_900480035.1 Eupelmus urozonus | reverse complement strand
TTTACTAAGATAAGTTGTATAAATTTAGTTTACTTAATTTCTATAGATTTTATTTGAAATTTTCCCTTAAGTATGGCTTCTTCCTCCGGTTTACTTTAGTCTAAAATCTCCGGGCTTTGGTAGTAGAAGATAGAGAATCCATCGGTTCGAGTTTGGCGTAAGTTATTATCCGGTAAAAATTTCGCAAATGTTCCAAATCAACATTTTATAACCATAGTTGTAAATAGTTGTAAGTGCATACCTTTAGACTAAAAAATAGCGAAACTTAAAAATAATACTATTCTACTTCCAGCGTAAAAATAATGAATCTTTTTAGCACACCCCGGCTTGTGACATCTTTATTCTAGATCAGCCGAGATTAAAGTACTGCTGTATTTCCCTGAGGAAAAAGCACATAAGCTGAATGCTTTTTTCTCATATTTTATCCCGGATATTGAGAAAAAGACCCCCCTTTTCCGCTGGGGTATACTAAAAAATCGTATGTTGCACTCATTAAGTAAAACAGGTTATGTGCTGAGCGTGTATTATAGCGTGTATTTTGGAACTCGCAATTGAGAAGTCCATAATCTACTTTATTCCCTCGGTGCATAATATACTAATATGCACCTCGGGAGTAAAGTCGATACTGCCTTCGCTTCACTCGAGCAGCAAACCAACCTCGGGAGTAATATACGACTTTACTCCTTTGATGCTTAAAGTACCATTTGTACAATAGCTTGGCAGTCTATTGTTTTTTATTCAAGGCAATATATTTATAGTAAGTTGCACTTTATCAATAAAACAACAAAAAAGTATTCATTATTGAAATTCCACACCAAAAAAGTATTCATTATTGAAATTTGTAATTTTCAATAATAATAATTGTTAATAATAAATTGCAATAAATATTATTATGCCATAATATTATGCTTTGTTTCTAAAGTTTAATCACAATATTTCTTGAAGATGTCATAGACGTACAACACATGTACTAATAATGTGTATATCAAATCAATCGTGTACTTATTATTATTTCATGAACTGAGCTCTCGAAATATTACTATTAGGAAGCCAATAAACCCAATAGATTCATTATAATGCTAATACTTAAAAAAAATTTTGAAATACAAGACCGCATAAAACAGTTTCTAGTTTTTTAATATGTTTATCGTTCTTTGCACGATTTTATGAGCTGAGTTCCCTAGGTATTACTATTAGAGAAAGAATAAACTTATTATGTATAACTAAGAATTTCAACAGAAAGCTGGAAATACAGTAGAGATCGTGTATACGGTTACGACATCCCGATAAAGCAAATGTCTAAATTCCAACAGTCTTCATAGAAAAACGAATTGCAATCATCTTAATTAGAAAGAGGTTTATCGTCGTCCTGCGGCAATAATTCACCCTCATTTGTCGATTTTATAAATTCTTTACATGTTCTATAGAGTTTTTCTAGCTGTTCCGCCGATAATTCTTTTTTAATAGTTAAAATGTTAGCTATATCGCCACAAATCTGGTTGATGCGATTTTCAATATTGGCTGGTTCACCTGAATCTTTGGATGAAAAATCTGTAACGTCGTTCGAGGTTTCTGTCTTTAAATCAGCTACTTCCTTTACTTGTTTGTCTGCAATTTAAAAAAAATATGTTTTATTGTTTCATTATATAATTATTAGTTTACTGCTTGATATATTTTTTATTTTATAAGTGTTTTAAGAAGAAATTAGTAGTACTATATAATATTGATTGTATTTACTAGTACTTGTAGTTACTGTACAAGTATTTACTAAATAATATTCATTGTTTAATGTAGTAAAAATAGTTAAACTAAATATATATAATTGTTAGATTTACCTGATTGTAAACGTTGAATCATGGATTCTGAACAAACTAAAACAAAATCAAATATATGCAATAATTCTGATTGAATATATAAATGAATAGATTTAGTATTAAAGAACGCAGTAAAAAGAACAGTTATCTCAGTTTTTACTTAACAATAAGGGAGGCTGAAATAAAACTGGATACTATAGTATAGTATACACTACATAGAGCAATACTAGAATTTTTAAGTTCTCTGTTTCTCTGGTAGATTTGAGTTATCTATATGTAAAATAAAGGCAATCCTAGTTTTTAATATTTTAATTATTATATCTAATTTTAAAAATTAATTTCCGAATTTTTAGTCATATCAAAGCCCTGGTATAATCTGTTTCTGTTTCTTTAACATCTAATACCTATTTATATTGTAATAGAAATGTGCATTATTTATAACTTTATATGGATATTTCATAAAAATTTTAAAATATCATTATTATTACAATTATTAATAAATTAAGAATTAAAAATTATTGAATATCAAATGTTAATTTTGCCTAACAGTAATAAATATGAATGTTAATAATAGAAACAACAAAAGTAATAGAACGGATAATATTTAAAAAATGATTAGTTTTACATTAATTAAATTATAAAGACGCCAATACAGAATTCAAAAAGTCAAAATAAAAGAGGGAAAAATTTAAAATTTAAAAGATTAGAAAAAATGCATTTCAAACAATACATAAAATAATAATATACAATAATCAGTTTTTCGTAATTTTAACATATTGTAAATTAGCCTTTCTGATATTTTAATTTCTTAAAAATTATTTATTCTGATATGAAGGCAAATATCTTACAAATTTTTATTTTCGAATTTTTCATCCTAGTCATATTTCTATTAGTATGTAGCAAAAATCTAAATTACTATGGATCGCACTATTAAAATTTTAGAATATTTCATTTTCCTATTTCTAATGTAATGCAAACTGTTTTTATTTTTTTTTAAATACCTATTTGAATATTTATCATTCTGAAAAAATAAAAACTTATTATTATTAAAAGTTTGAAATTCTACCAGGTAGTCGAGATAATCGTTGTGTATTCACTGGACTCGTTGATTAACAAGGTACATACATAGGTAAAATAATGTATTCTTTATAAATTCATAAAGTAATTCTTTATCTAGTAAAATTATTTTCTTACCCATTCGTCTTAAGTCTTCTGCCTTCTGTGCTCCTACTTTAAAATAAAATATTTTTTAAATAACAGGGACGATTAAATTGAAATTCATTAATAAGTTCAGTTTTAGAACTGAATATTTGTGTGATATAATGCAAACTTACAAATTTTTTCAGCAATTATATATCTGTTGTACATAATATTCTTTTCAATATTGGTAATTATTTTATTTAAACTAAAGGCACAATTTTCAAGTACAATGTCGTTTATTTTATGAAGCAAGTTGTAATTTTCGTGCCAAAAATATTCCAATCTTTTTGTAAATAATACCTCACGTAATTTTCTTAGCATCTAAAATAAGTAAGTTAATCATGATAACAATAGTTAAAGATTTTTAAGAATCAATATTTATTCTGTTAAGTAGTATATTTACATGCAAAAATAAGGATGTTTGTGATGTCCTAAAAAAATCACTATCTGCTTCTCTTTTGGTCAATTCATGTAAAAATAATGTTTCTATGTAATAACTTGCTATTTGTTTCCACTGTAGATTATCGCGAAATTTCTGTAATATGGTTTATTTTTTAAAAATTTATCATTATTTGCTAATAACAATCATATTTTGAAAATTTTTTTTACTTTAACCATTCGTATAATCGGCTTCATTTTGCCAGCTTCAGAATTCATTAAGATTTGTTTTTCTTGTTCATAAAAACTTAATCTCCATAGGCGATTACCTCCGTCCACGTTTAAAGGTTTAGCAACAACGATCATTTTTTTACTCTAAAAATGAATATATTGCAATATTTTAATATGCAATAGTTAGTTTCTGATACAAACATATGAGTTTTTCTAAATAAAATTATTCAAATTTTTTTATAACTAACACTACAAATTGCTACAACAATAATCCAAATTTGTAAAATTAAACACTCAAGAGTAGCGCTTCTATTAATATTCATGGTCATAACTTTTATACACTTAAAGTTCGGATAATTATTTAGATTTGTAGTGTAGATAATTACATAATATATATTAAACCAAAAGGTTTTAATAAAATTAGGTTATTTAATTTGCTAATTGCTAAGCAGAGTAGCTGTATTTTATCATTTTTTTAAATATTAAACACTATAGAATAATAAAATTTGGTTGTATATACATATTATAGGTATATGCGCGATAACACAGACGTTCAATAAATTCATTGGTGGTCTTCACCCATCAGAAGTTGCTGACTCGGTACGGTTGCGCTAACCGATGCAGAACTGAAGAAAATTCTGCACTTTTGGTTCTCCTCATTTATGCACATAACTTCATACCCGTGCCTTTCTTATCCACCGTAGAATTAATTCGTTATAACGCGCGTAAACAAATGTTATTCATTTTTTGCAAAAATGTTGAGATACTCACCATATTTGGAATCGTTTTATAGCCTTTTAATTCTATATCGTCAAATTCTAAACAAGGAACTATATCGACATCCATAGTATGACTGTTTGATGGATCATCTTTCGTTTTAACATATATAGTGAATGCTGGTCCACTTTTTGTAAACTGTTTTAGCTTGATGTACAAAACAAAAATAAATTTAAAATTTTTATTAAGATCATTTCTTATATTCAGCTACTTACAATATATGTCTTATTATCCACAGTAAGTTCAAAGTCTTTTTCTAGTTTATTTAGTCGGCCGTAAGTTTTCTGCATGATTCCTTCCATCCATCGATGGAATTTAGTTTGGTCCAAGTAGCCTTCATCATCTAGCCACTTATTTAAAATTTTTCTGCAAATTTACAGTTTATATTAAGTGAAGAACCATAAATATTACCTTAAACAAAATGTTATCAGAAATAACGATTATTATAGCTAGATGAAAATTACGAATTAATATTTAGTAAGGAATGAATTATTTAAAGTGTTAGTATTGGTTCTTTATAGAAGAAAATAAGCGTTTTCAAATATTAAGACTCACTTGCGTTATCCTTACATAAGCAGCTTCAGCGGAATCACCCCTTTGAATGAATTTAAGGAATTTTAGAGTATAAAGAAATTTGATTATTCAATGTTTTAACAGCTCTAGAAAACTATTAAGAAATTACCATATCATAGAATATTTCCAAATTTCTTAAAGTAACTACTAGTAAAATGAATTAAAAAATAGAACTAGATTAATACACTCAATCAATATACTAAATAGTACTATAATAGTTTTCGATACAAAAGTGAAAAAATATTATTTTGATTCAAGGAGGGAGGTATTTTTTCAAAATGATAAATTTTTAGATGGATATTTTTTCAGAAAATTTAAAACAGATTGCATTATATTAGAAATAGAAATGTGACACTAGAAAAAAATCCGAAAATAAAAATTAGTAAGATATTTGCTACCATAGCCTAGTGGAAATGAATTCCATTTTATGGCTAGTTAATACCTTGCAGGGTATGAAATAGGTAAAATCTAGCTATTTCATGACCTCCAGCTATTTTAAATGATTAAATTTCTATATCAGGGTATCAGCATAAATATTTTAAAGATATTAAAATGTCAGATATACGTTACAATACGCTTAAAATTACGAAAAATTGATTATTTTACATCTGCTAAATTCTGTAATTATTGTATATTCATAATTTTATAAATATAAAAATAATTATTTCTTAAATATTATCGTTCTATTAATTTTGTTGTTTCAATTATCAACATTAGTATTTATTATGCTTAAGCAAAATTAACATACGATATTCAACAATTTTTAATTTGAGGTTTTTAAATTCGTATCAAATAATTAGGTATCTGAAAATTAATCATTCTGAAAAAATATCTCTCCCCTTCATTCAATGTGCTTAAAATAGCATTGTATGCATTTTGAAAATGCTGTTTTACGCTAACGTGAAACCGAGTGATGAACGTTACCTTTCTGTATCATAGTTGTTTATGAATTTTATGAACTATTTTTAAGTTTATAAACGTTAAGCGCAAGTCAGCAACAAGTACGAAACTTATACACATATAAGCGTTGTATATCTTACTTTAGCTAAGTAATACTATAAAAATTATTTTAACACATATTTTACAGCTTTAATACAAAAAAAAAGTTTGAAAAGTTCATTACATTATAATTTTACAAATCAGAAACACCATAAGGGGAATCCTTTAGAGCACGGCGGTACGATTATTTAAACTAAGTAGCATTTAAGATGCAATAAAACTTGGATGGGTAAGAATAGAACTTTTTCAATAACTTTCTTAGACAAACAAAATAACCTGACAAAATCGATTTTTATTTTTCAAATACCTAGATCTTTAAATAGAAATATTGTATGTTTAGGTTATGTAGTAAACAATTTTTACTGGTACATTATTTGAATTCAGCGAACCAAAATCTACGAAAAATATTATAATTAATTACATACTAAGTAGTCCTGTTAGAAAATTGACATATTCTGGGCAGAATTTCTGCTCAACAAATATTGAAATGACTCTTCTCTAAATATTCTGGATACTTTGAACAGAATTTCTAAATAAATATCATTTTAACATTTGTTGACCAGACATTCTGCCCAGAATATGGTCACCTAACAGAGAGTGTATTTTTTTATAACGCAACAGCCTAAATTAATTTGTTAACAAAGTTTTCCTATATTCTATAAACACTTATTTATAAGGTTAAATCAGTTTTATTGCATTATCTTATTTTTATTAAAAGATCTATGGATTTAAGAGTACATTATGCACCAAGGGAGTAGTCGCATAACTTCCTGAGGGTGGCTTCTTACCCGAGCAAAGCGAGGGCAGTAATCACCTGAAGGAATAATCGACTTTACTCCTGAGGTATATATAGTACTTTATTACCACCTTAACTGTAGCCACTTATTTGTTTTGAAAAGTGTGCGACCTTTCTTTCAATAACATTTGTTTTTTCTAATTAAAATGTTTGCAAGAAAATAATGACTGCTAACAGGGAACTAATGACCTAGGAATGGCCAATTATTTCCCTCCTAGAGATTTTCGGGAATAATATACTACTATATCCGCGCTTTTTCGGGGAAAAAGTAGCCATCATGGTTAAGGTGGGAATGAAAAAATTAAAATCAATTTTGCTTAGATGCACTGACGAAAGTCTTCACCCCGTCATGGTTACACCACAGGTAGATTATCTACCTGGGAAAATTCAAGAATAGTACTAGAAAAAGAATAGAAGCATAACAATTGATTGTTAAAACCCAGTCTAAAAGAAGAACATTCCATAAAAAGCCAGTAGCAAGGGTGTACAAAAAAATAAGATGATCAAATCAATTATAAATTCAAAATTTACCTATGAGTTTCCCATTTAGGTAGTTTACTATCAGACTCGACTTTTATTTTTACATATCCACAATGCTCATTGTTCGTTTCTACCTTGTAATGGAAAAATGTTACCATAAGTTATTTTGTAACAATATCGTAAATATCGTTTTTTTTTTTTTTTTTAAATATACCTTTAATGTTTTATAATTTAATGGCAATCGTATTGCTAAATCTAAATCATACTCATCGGGTTTACCCACTTTAGTGCCTTTGAAATAGCTTCCAGCATAATTAATGTTTTTATACATATCTCTAAAAAGAACATCTTCTTTCATTAGCGATATTAATCCTTTCGTAACAATCTATTAGAAGCCATTTGATAATTTGTTAAACTTAGTATATAGATAGTATAATTTATCACTTAAAATATAAAATATCATGAAAATCGGAAAAAAATGATAGAAGTTAAAATTTACCTCTCGCAACAGAATATTATTAGTTTTTATATCTGTATCTTTTAAACTTATATGATATTTAGCAATCTCATTAAATACGGTATCATCCGAAAATCTACTGTCTTTGTAACTTTTATCAGCGTCCATCTGATAACATGAAATTATTAATTAAATTAATAAGTTTTGAAAAAAATTTGTTATAATTCCTATCATAAAGAGAATAAGAACATACCTTTATTTATAATTCTTGTCGAGTACTAACACGTTGCAAATAGTAAAACTTCACAAAAGTTTATAAGTTTAATAAGTTTTCACATACAGACATATTATTTTTTTAATAATTCAAAATTATCACAGTTTACGAACATACACTTGTAGCAATGCAATAATTTAATAATTCATAAATACTGTAGGTAATCTATTAATCTATTAATGTTTATGAAATAAAATGTTTGAACTATACCGAGTACCTAAAGAATCACTGCCACTTCATCAGCTGATTAGAGTGTATTTTGAAGCAAGTGACTAAACGTGCCATCTGTTGAACTGTCTTTGAACTCAGTCGAGAGAACCTGCACTACTGATCAGATCGAACTAAGTCCAATAATTTAGGTATATATCGACAGCAGATTTCTTCCTTATCCCAGTATATTTTGTATTAAACATATTGAAATTAGTGGACCTTTTTCGCAAGAATACTTTTTAAAGAATCTTAAACATTGCTCTATGAAAATTAAGCACTCTTTGATTAGTCAAAGTTACTTTATTAAATACAACTTTTTTAAAGAAATTGTAGCACACAAAATTTAAAGCGTTCTATTATTCTTAATATGTTAGTTTCTAAAATTATGTTCATTTGAACACTGCTACAATAACTCAAAGCTTTTTGATGAGTCGGCAAGTAAATCAAGCATCCGTATTCAATGCGTGATCTAATATAATTTTTGCAGAAAGCAGTTGTTATAGATATACTTAAAATAAATTCAGTCCAAGCTGACAGAAATTAAAAAAAAAAATGAAATGAAATGCGCTTGTACCGTACATTTAATTGAATACGTCACTTAAGTTATAAATATTCTTCATCGCTAGTATGATAATTTTTTTGTTATTACTATTATTCCAGTTATTTTACAATCCATAGAATTTAATATGAGAAATTTTATAAATTTTCATAACTGATTAATAATTGATTCTAGTCCTTATCGTACACCTTACAATTAATCATACTTATATGCAACTTATTGAATGACATTATTTAGTTAACTACTTATAGTATAAAGAAAAATGCTTCTACATTTTTGAAAAACTATCGTATGCTAACTTGGAACTATCATATTTTGATATATAAAAACATATAATTATTATATATTTTTCAATATACAAGTATATATACGTGCGGTAATAGGTCAATTTCGGCGACTTTTCAATAAAACATTTCCCGCTAAAGAAAAGTCCTCAAAACCAGAAAAAAGTGGCAATGTATAGATCTTTTAAAAAGACAAGGAGAGTGTTTAAAATGCGAGTCATAAATCTTGCTGAAACTTTTTCAGAACCTTCTTTGTCCAAAATAAGAAGACCTGAGTCTCAGTGTTTCCTTGAATAAGCCTTAAAACTCGAGTTGTAAACTGTTTTAGCATTATAATCTAGTATTATAATCTTGGCCAAAGAAGGCCCTAAAAAATTTTCAAAAAAATCAAGATCTCAAATACTCTTCTTATGAGTTGAAATCCCCCAAAAAGAGATTTATCACATATTTAGAACTTGATGGGGAAAATAAACAACAAATGAAATACATTCCTCATAATATCATTTATAAAAATAATTGTATAAATATTACAATACCATAAAATAGCAACAACATCTCAATTTGTGCAATACCAGTCTATTTTGTAGTACAGTTTTAGTGAAAAAAATATTGATGAAATTTATTTTTTTATTCGCAATATTTTTTGCTTCTCAAAAAATTTCTGAAAAAAGGTTTTTCTTTAAACGTTTATGAAATCCTTGTTAATTTATCAAGAAGATCAAAAATTATGATTAACTTTGACTTAAACTATTCTAAATAAATTATTAGTTAGTTATAAATCATTTCAGTGCATCTTTAATTTTGTAGCGAAACAGCAATCGTAACGTAAGATAAAGTTGTCTTAATTATCTAAAAACAAAATTTATTTTATAATACTTAATTTTATGAAAACAAATACAAAATAAGGCATTACAGTTCCAGTATTTTGAAAATTCATGACATATATCCCTGCAGCCGTTATAGCAGAAGGTCTCGAGCAACGTAACATCATGATCATTATCAATGTTCTGGCTTTCTTAGGTATATCGTACCAATTGTTTAAGAAACTAAAAAAATTTTACTATTATTAGAGTTTTTTTATTTGCAGTTAAACAATAAAGCTTTATTTTTAGTAATTGTTTGCATTTTTCTCATTGAGAAAGCTTTGAAACAATAGATACCGAAATAAACTCTAGTTAGTACAATATGCCTGCAACTGCGGGTGTGTGTATGTTTGTTTGTTTGAACATGTACATATGCATCTCACAATCTATATTGCCGTTTTTGACCTAATAAAAGCTCACGATTTTTACTTTTTAATAATAAGGAGGCCTGGAAATAATTCTTATATTATCCTGATTTGTTTTACTATATATCTATTTTTCTATATTTTCAGGATTTATTGTTTTTCTTACATTTTTTGATGTTATATGTATACTACAATTAAATTAATATGATGGATTTAAATGAGCTTAAAATTATTTATTTTTGCATATTATATGAATTTTTAAATAGTTTAAAAATAAATTGCTTTTCTATAATTCACGGTAACTAGAATAAATTTGTATTAATGTAAATAAAATTTTACAGAAAGATAATTCAAATTATCTTTTGGATAAATTTCGCCTATTTTTAATAAACATTAATATATTTTTTATCACTTATATTTCAAAAATGGGTCTATTTTTCTGACTATTTTACAAATTATTTATATTGTAATTCATCTTTTAATCGGTTTTTAAATTTATTTATATTTTCATCACGTGAATTGGGAATAGACATGAAGAATGGAACTGACAATTATTCACTTGTCGCACATTTCAAAAATTAATGCAGCTCAATATTAAATTTTAAGCACTATAAATCAGAAGACAATCACTGGCGGTGCCGCCATTACAAATTTATTTTAGTTATTATGAGACACAATTAGCGAATCCTTTCAGAAAATAATTTTTTTTTTTATTTTTAATAATCACTTCAGGATAGAAATGTTACTGATCAACGTACTAATTATCAATATCAATACAATATGGAATTTATAATATTATGTAAAAACAATCAAAAAATTGTAAAGGATTTGTATCCCGGACGTACACATACATCACGCACGTAAGTACACACATTTTTTAAAACACGTTTTATTTTCCGATCTTTTTGAGTCTATTGAGTACAAGTAACGTAAATAGTTCAATTTTTAATGTATTTTACTTATATGCACATACTTACGTATTTCTAAACAGATCATTCGTTTCATCTATGACGCTTTGTCCTGGTAAACTGACGAATAGTAAATGAACCAGAATACCACTTCCAAAACCAGTCTTTCTAACTGTATCTAATAATACTCCAAAACTTTCGGCGAGCTAAATATTGTAATATAATATTGCAAATGATTAAAAATTGTGTAACTTACATAACGAAACAATATTTTTTAAGTATTGAATCTGCACTAACCGATATAGAACCAGCAGTTGCGCATAAGGAATTCGAAACAATTAATAACAAATTATAGATACCATAAGATGACTCGATTATATCGATAAACCTACATTATTCAATAATGTTATTGTTTTAATAATTTTTGACATTCTGATTTTTATTTCAAAACAGTTATATATAATTAATTACATAAAGCATGAATACTTTACTACACTAAGGGTGTATTTATTAGTTGCTTCTTAAAATAGAATTTTACAACGAAATAAATTAATAAAACTTCTACTACATGCATATTTCAATTTTTTAAATGCGTAAATTTACTTAACTGTAAACCTTGCTTGTGCAAACGTATAGTTGATATTAGTAAAGAAAATATAGCTTCTTTTTCATTCTGAAGTTCTGTTATTTTGTGTAGTCGGTGTCTATAGAAAAAAAATTATTTTTAATTTTACAACATATCTTTATCAAAAAATATCGCCGTTTTATAATTAACCAATAATTTAAAATAAGCTTTTCAAATGCTCTATATTCAGACTGTATTTTTTATTGTAAGTTGCTGAACAAGAGAGATACATTTTTGAAATACCTAAAATAAGAAAGACCCAGCAGTTTAATTTTATCTAGAACCTTTTTTCTCATTTGTTTAAGTTTTCATTAGAAATGATTTTATAAAATTACCTGCAACTTCGTTTTTATTCTTCTTATTCTGGTATCTTAAAAATGTATCGTTGAATAAAGCCCTAATGTGATTCATGCAGTGATTCCATCTCTCTTTGCTTAAGGAAACTATGTAGACCAAATTAAGGTGTTAGATGAGATGTAAATAATTTGTTTTTCATAAATGTTACAAATTAGAGTGCCGCAAAAACTTTAAAGAAAATTAATTTTCATCATCTTCAAGAGTATTCTCGTGACAGTTTTGATTGACTCCCCATCTACATTTTGAGATATGTTGATCAAAATTCTTTTTATTTGGGGAAGGGGGGAAGCTTGTTACATTGGGGAAGGGTCCGATCATTGGAATGTTTTTTATTTAATAAATATAAATTTAAAAACTCAAAATTTAAAATTACGAATTTTATTACTTAAATTAAAAACTAATGAATGTTTATGAATTCGAGAAGTAGTTATGAGAGTATCAAATCTTCAAAACTAATAAATTGAGAATGTAAAGAAATTTCTGTAATTTATGTTTCCGAAATTTATATATTATTTTTATTAGTCCGCTTAAATATACGATTTAATTTTAGTTTGTTAATTTATTCTAAGCCTTTTTTCTTAAAAGATAAGAATATTATTTTATAATATTCTAACTTTAGAACATTCTAAAACTAACAAATTTACAATTTTAAGACATATTATTTACATAAACATCTAATCATTGACTGTTTAAAAAACCTTCTAATAAACGAATCCGCCTCATACATAATAGAATATCTATCTATTCTTAAAAGCGAGGTACGATGAGTATTGTTATGCCTTTTCGAGCATTTCTATTGGTTTGCCAGTCG
>UELX01005670.1:0-12964 GCA_900480035.1 Eupelmus urozonus | reverse complement strand
TTAAATTATATCTCATTCATCTGAAACTTTTATTCGAATTCAAAAAATTTCAATCAAATGCCATTTTTTGCTACGTTTGTATGGAGGTAGAGTATATCATTACAGAGGGCAACTATGTCTTTAATGGTTAAAAAACTATATAATTTGTACATGTCGATAAAGTAGGACTATCATACCCCATTAAGATAACAAACAACGAAACCCAATTACCTTATTTTTACCTGCAAATGTCCCGTTTCTAGTTTCTTTAATTATTCGTTACTTATTAAGTATAGGAATAATCGACATGAACTCAGCTTTCTAGTACAAATAAAAAGCAATCAATTCTTCTTCCTCACATTGCAGATCAATATGGATGCCGTGACGTCAACGGACTACAACGCGTCAAACCTGGCCCGCAACGCGAACCACCAGCCCGGCTTCCACAACTATCCCTACAAACACTTCGAAGAAAAGTGCAACAAGCCCGCCCAGATCGTCAAATACGGCGACGATTACACCGAGTACGGCAAAAACCTAGTGCGCGTCAACTCGGGCATGAGCAAGCTGACTTCGCGCATCAGCCACCCCCAAACTCAGCAATTCCAACAGCCGCAGCAACAGCAGCAACCACAGCAGCCGGTCAACCTGGCAAGGTTCGAGCAGCGCTACACCCGCAGTCACTCTCAGCCCGAGCGTCAGCAGTACAACGGCCTCGAGATGCGCTCGAAATCGCAGGACTCGCATCAGCCGGAGCTCACCGTCTACCAGATCGACCCTCCAAGCACCAAGCAACCACCGCAGGAGCAGCACGCCGGCAAATCCGCGCACCGCAACTCGCTGTACGGAGGCAACCAGCCGAAAAACGAGGCCCAGCTGACGTTCTACGAGATCGACGCGCCGCTGCAGCAGGAGCGCAACAAGGAGGTGCGCTTCAGCGGCCAGCCCGCGGCCGAGAAGATCGAGAAGCCGGCTCAGCAGCAGCAGCGTGGGGATAACGTCAGAGCCGCCGGCTGCCCGAGAGCCAAGCAGCCACTGCCGCAGGGCGAGCTGGAGTTGCCGTGCTACGAGCCGCAGCCGCCCAAGTATCGGCAGTTCGCCGACAAGCCGCCCAAGTATCAGGAGAGCCAGCAACCGCCTCCCAAGTACCATCCAGAGCCGCCCAAGTATACCGAGCTGTCGTCGTCGAGAAAGCTGGACGAGCCTAAGCAAGCACAGGTGAGTGGCGGAGGGGGAGCTTTGTTGGCCGCTAATGCGACTTGATTGATCGTGAGAGAGTCGAGTGTAGGCCTCGTTGCGGCCGTTCGATTGCTTTATCTCAAAGCCGGCCCATGGGGGAAGCCGGCTTAGCCGCTGCACGCGATGGCTTTTCGGTATTGGTTTTTTTGCTTTCGTTTTTTCTGGCTGCTCTGTATAGCGTGCCGAGGGTGAATTTGAATGCGTGACAAATTTTTCCTTTTCATAAAATGGATGTTTGTTTTACTGGCCTATTTAATAGATACATACGTTATGTTTATGGAACTATTTAAATAATCTTTGTAACGAGAAATGAGAATTAACAAAACAATTTTTATCAATGAATCGAATCAAAAGCGAGCAAAATTATTGGCAATCTCTGTCTTTGCGTCATAAAATCAACTTCATTAAGCGCTTTTATATATGTCCATCCGAAGGGCTAAAGTCACCGAGACGCATAATACGGTGTCGCGCACGCGCCGCTGTATAAAAGAGGTGGATACCGTATACCGGAAGCTGCAGACTAAATCGGCAGTACGCGCGAGCTCTTAATGCTAGCTTCTCGCGCGTTCCAAAGTCGAGTCACACACGCTTCCTGTCGCTCTTCTCTCACTTGCCACGCTATGTTCCGTATTATGAACTTCCCGGGCATGTCGCGCATTTTGGATCTGGCTGCGTTCATTGCTTTGAAATTTTTTTAAATTGTTGCTGTAGTTTGATGAGTAAAGGAAATATTGATGGACTTGATAATTTACTTTATTGGGTAATCGATTAGGACGGATGAATTATTTAATTTATTGATTGTTGTTAAATATGTTAAAACTCTTCAGATCGTAATTTATAAAGTATTCACTTAAAATATTCAAAATATCGGAATAGCTATGTAAATATTTCAATCGTCCGTTAAAATTGCTTTAGCACATAATAATAAATTTGATAAATTTTATATCAGTACATCAAATGTATTGCACGTAATTTACTTAAATTAATAAGACTAGACACCAATTAAATGAAGTTTGTTCGAGTTCACACTCGCTCACTCTCTCTCAACTCAATATTTTTAAAGCTTTTTTGCATTTGAAATTTATATTCGATGACAAAATGAATTACTTTCGTTATTGAATAAAGTGCATTATCAAGTCGTCCAGTCAATCTTAACATAATGAAAAACCATTTACATTCTTACAAATCACACCACACATCCGTTTCCCCTTACCAACAAAACGTAAAAACATTACTTTCCCCAGCCACTTCCGCGTAAAAAAATCCCCCTCACCCTCCCACCAGCCCGCATGCGTGCGCGATTGAAAGAAAAGCAAAAAAGCTCGCGGAGAAATATAGAGGGGTGAAAGCATCTAACGCGTCTTCGGCTCTATTCACACTTTTGGCACCTTATCTTCCCAGCAGGAGGATCGCTCAGCAGCAGGCGTCGTCCCAGCAGCAGCAGCAGCAGCAGCACCAGCACCGGCAGCGCGCCGCGGCTTTGGCTACGGCGTAGGGGCGCCGGTAGTAGGGGCCGGCTTCGCCGCTGGAAGGGGAAGCAGCCAGAACGGGGCGCACGTCGCCGGCGCGCCGCCGGCCGAGCAGCCGCAGCAGCAGCAGCAGCAGCAGCCCGTTAATCCGGCCAGTATCACGCCGGCCGCGCGAGAACCGACACGTGCTAGCGCTGCCGCCACTGCCAGCGCTAGCGCCGCGCGTCAGCGAACCTTCAGCCACAATAACAATATAAACAACAATATTACGAATCATCAGGTTAAAAATAAAGAGGAGGCGTTTATAGACAAGCAGCCGGAGAGTGTAGAAGCAGTTCCTGCGAGCAGCAAGTCGCGAATACCAACCTGCGAGAGCGGCGATTCCGTTAGCTCCAAGTTCAAGGGCACGGTGAGCGCGATCCTGAAGGCCGGCGAGGCCGTGCAGGGCCGGCCCTGCGAGAAGTCCGTGCTCAAGATCGAGAAGTGCGTGAAGCTGCCGGCCTCGATCGCCGAGAAGATGAAGTCGGCCGCCGGCGTGCCGGAGCCCGGCAAGGAGATCGGCAAGTCGGCCAAGATCGGCGCTGCTCACGAGATAGCCCCGCCTCACGGTTATGGCTACAAAGCTGACAATATCAAGTATTACGGCGAGCTGAAGGGCTGTTACGATTACAAGTCATATGGGACTATTGACAAGCCGCCGATTTCGGCTCACGAGAAGTCGCATCAGCATCCGCAGAGTGACAAGTGCCAGGCCAAGTCGGGACAGAGTTACGTTCATCCGAAGAATCCGACGAGTGTTTATAGTGATAAGCACAACGATCATCATCATCACAGGATGGCGCATGTGAAGCCGCCGAGCGCTTTTCAAGTTTACCAGGAGACCAAGTACGCGTACAACGTGAGCGGGACACCGGGGACACCGGCGCAGGCCAGCGCCGCCGCCGCTTTCTTCGCTAGGTCAGTCGCACGGCCACGTGCTTTTGTTTATCTATTGCTTTGGGCCGTTTAGCGGAAGGGTTTATATGCTTTCTGATTTATGGCGAGTTTTCTAGATTGGTCACTATATATAGTTTGTTATTAAATGAAAATCTTTTTGTTTGCTTCTTTTTTTTTTAAATAGATTAAGCTCTGTTAAATAAAGATTTACAAAATTTTGACAGCTATTTAAATTGAGAAAATAACCAATATATGCGCTTGCTTAAAATAAAAACTCAAATTAAATATTTGAGATTCAAAAAAAATTATCAATGAATAAAAATATTAATTTTTTATAATGAGTAGGTAAAATTAAGTAAGTCAGCCTATTTTTTACAATACAATGTTCGAAAATAGAAAAAACATACTGAATCAATTCCAATAATAAATATTCTAACAATGGAAAATTTTATTAATTTTAAAAAGTAAGTCCTTGTTAATTTGTTTGAAAATAGAAATAAATAAATCATTTTTTCTCTGCTAGAGGTTTTGAATACGATACATTACTTTTTCTTTTTATAATGGTTTTGGTTGAACATTAAACATGTTTATAGTAACCAAACAAACGTATTTTCACAAACAAAAGATATAACACTTAAGTTCAAAATTGTGTTAACAAACTCTTAAAACACTTAAATTTTTCAAAAGCTAAAAAGTACTTGTATACTCATAAGATCCTTAAAAGATTCGTGCTGTATAGCCCTTATTTACATTACTGCAACTCAAGAGGTTCTCAAATAATTTCAACATATGTAATCTGGAATCTCGAAATAAGATTATCTTTGTGATGAAAAATAACGAGCTGATTCACGCAAATGAAAGTTTTTGTCATTTAATAACTGGGATCAAGATATCATTCAAACCTTACTTCTGTTATTGTTAATTAAAAAAAAAAAAAAAACAAATTTTACTATAAAGTACTTTACATTCAAATTTGGAATAGAGAAAAAAGTATGGGTACAAACTGCATCGTACAAAGTACGATATGAAAGTGTACGTATAGGGGTAAAGGAGGTAATATGAAATACCGATTTTTTTTGATATTATGACAGTGAAATAATATTGTTACTATCCATCGGTTAAATGTGAAAAATACACAAAATTCCTGATAAGCGTTGGCTTTGTTCAGCAATTTAGTTTAAACGTTGTAAAGATATTATATTTTACATTTAATTAGAGGGACAAGGCTGACTTTAAAGAGCTCATATGAATTATTAACAATATAAAAATTATTTTGTATTATAAACAATTCTTACTAATACTTATCTAAAATATATTTATCTAAAAATGCATATTTCGTAATAAAATTCTGAAAGTAAAGTATTTTATTTAAAATTATTAACACCGAAAATTTTTCAAAATAATTTTTGCATATTCACATTTTTTAGTGCAGTCATTTTAATAAAGTTAAATCAATTTTTTTGATAAAATGGACGTCCTCGGGGTTTTATAAATCATTATAATCTTAACAAAAAATATTTTTTAAACTCATTCTATTGATTTTTATTTTTATAAATAAAAATTACAAAATATTGTTGATACATGATGCCTCGAAAATATATATTATATAATAAAAAATTATTAATAAAAAAAAACTAATTTTAATAATAAATCACAAAAGTTCCATCCAATTTTTAAAAGTAAACCGTTGAAAAAAATTCTGCCTACAATATCTTGCAATCTTAATGGACTGATTAAGTTGGACAAAGAACTCATTTAATCGATAGCAAGAAGCTTTCTCTTTTCAAAATTTCATACCGATAAAAATGTACTGTATTGACATGAATCGTAATAAAACTCTTTGTTAATAATTGTTTTTCTTAAAAAAAATTAATATTGAAATCTTAAATATGAAAAATCATCATAAATTTGTTCAAGAGATTTTCATGAAAAATTTTAAAGATGCAGATGATTAGAAAATGATGATTTTAGGTATAAACTACTATTAATTGCATTTTTAAGCTAACATCGTCATGGAAAAAAAAACTTTTTATAAATACTCGCATGCACACGCATATACACATACACATTCATATACACACATACAAGCACGCAAGCGCATACTGCACGTAACTATAAAGACATTTTCTTAACGTAGACTATTTCAATACTATATATTTCTCAGAAATGTTTTTTTTAAATTTTTTTGAGATTTAAAAAATAATTTTTTTTACTATTTTTAATATTTGTGAATATTGTACAAAGTCAATACAAAAATAATGAACAAATCTCAAAAAAGTTTTTGATATATACATTTAAATATCTCAAAAAAATCTTACGTCAAACAGTTTTTTACTGCTAATAAAACAGAGGCGCTAGATGCTCATTTTTAAAGAATCAATATACTTAAAATGGTCCCAATTTTGAAAAAAATTCATAATAGTTATTTTTAAATAATAATAATAGTAATTACAATATAATCGAAAATATTTGGACTTTAAAATCACTAAATTTAATTAAAAATCATTATAAAAAATGTTATGTTTATAAAATCTTTTAATGTTACATTATTTAATTTTTTAATCAAATTTAATTACATTTTAAGGTATCTAGAATTATTTTTAAAAATAAAATACAAGGGCAAGGAAATTGATTTTTTTAATAAATTGCAAAGTACAAAGTTTATAGAAGTAAATTTGAAATTTAATTGGGATAAGAATTTGAAAAAATTCTTTAATCTGTTTTTAAACTAAAATATTGATTCAAGAACCCACTGAAAAAATCCAAATTTATTATGAAGCTTCTTATGTTTACGTGTAATATTCAATTTCATTTTACAAATGTTAATTTTTTTCAACATTTCACTTTTTAATATGGGTGTTTTTATTCCTTAAAATCAAGATAAACGGTAGAAACATCGAGATTTCGTTAATTGTTTAGAATTGAAATTAATTTTGATAATAATTATGAATTATGTATTATTATCTACAAAGAAAGTGTTAATGTCTGAAAAAATTTTTTTTAAATGTATCAATATTGAACTTACGTCTTTATAATAAAAAATGTATGTTGACTTTTCAAAACAGATTTTGTCATTAAATAATAATGTGATACATATTCTTTCCATATATTACTTTCACTTTAACAATTAATTTAATGTTGAAAAGTATGAAAATTAAATTTTACTGTTTTATGGCAAATAAAAGTCTCGATGTAGACTTGATTTTTGCAAAGCCTTTTCAAGAAAGGCAAATAATCATTTAATAAACGTACACAGACTAAATTATAAAATAGAAAGAAGGCTGGGCCGGAAGAAGTTTTGCTCGTCCAAGATATGCGCCTGCGAGTGCCTTACGTAGCCAGGTATCTTTGCAAAAGGCACAGGGTGCATACTTTTGGCTTCTCATACTTTGTGGGGCCGTTATGCCGTTTGACTAGTAGCTTTAACGAGATCCAGAGGAGAAGCCGCGAGAGAGGGAGGGGGGAGTCTTCTTCGCAAGGTTCCCTAACGAAGTTTGACTTGCAGCGGAGATCGCGAAATGCAACCGCGCGCGCTCTTTTACCGTTCTTATTGCTGTCCAGGAATTTATTACCCCGGCTCGAAATTTTCCGACTAAGAAGACATTAGCCTTACTTGGAGTAAGTCAACAGCGCGTACAAGCTCAATCTCTCAAATAGATAAATTTTTATTTTTAACGATCCTCGCGCTGCCGAGTTTATTTCCAATTGGACCAGCCGTGGATGTATCGCTCAAAGCAGCGGCAAATTAACGAGTAAGGGAACGAGAAAGGAGAAGCTGATCATCTTTAATTACGTCGTAATTGTAGCAGTTGCGCGCCGCTTGATGAGCCGATTGCACTCTTTACGACGCTAACAAAGTGGATCAAGTGGTCCGGAACATTGCTGGAAAATCTCGGGTAATAAAATAAATCTAATTCTGGTTTGTACTTAAGCAAAGTAGGTTTGGATTGTTAAAACATGATCTCTTCCATTATTTACTCTCGAAATGTAAATTAAAAAGTAATATTATATTTATTTAATTCTTTCGGCTGTATAGTAATATATAGCAACGGATAAACAAATATAATACTAATTATAAGAGAGCATCCGATGCAAGCTTTAATCAAGCTTCCTCTGATATACTCTGAAATTCATTTTAAAAATAAAATAATAATATTCCACTCCATTATCAAAATAAAACGTAATATTAGCCTCTGCACGATTGCAATATCGACTAACAAGTCACATTACCAAAATTAAAGCTTTTTAAAAGAGTCACCATCACGAGCGCTCTTACCACCGCAAATACGTAGAGATCTATAAAAGAAGTGCCGCACTAAAAATATACCCGCTAATTTTCATAAGGTACATTATCTCCTGCTTTCATTAGTTTAAGTGATCGTTTCTTGCTCTTTCAGGCTCTTATCGATCGCACGAGAATTCTGGGCATACCGGGGTGTCATACGTTGCCCGGTCCAGCTCGTATGTACTCTCGTGAATCAAGAGTGATTTGAAAGGATGAAAAGGGAGCTGAAGGAAAAGCGGAGGAATATTTGAATGTACGCGTAAGAGAAGATAGAGATGCGCGCATTGTGATACGGGAGTTTCGCTTCGGGCTAGGCTGACTCGTGCCATCCGCGAAAATTCATAATCCTCGGGCTTTGACGTGGTTTTCCGCTCTTTGGCCAGGCACTTCCTAATACCGAGCTCTTGTTTTTATGATGTACAGAGCGCAGTTGTTTCTTTTTTCTCTTCTCCGTCTGTAGGAACGTTTTAAACCTATTTATCTTTTCTTTTCTTTTTTTAATAAAGTTAAATTTGTACGTTGACACAAAGCACAAGATGCATTTGTGTACTTTGCTCGACTTTTTTCAACCGCAGGTAATTTTATTAGGATTTTTAAAGTTTCTACGGCCTGTCGGTTTGGCTCCCGCCGTTGTTTGCTTTGTAAGATGGCAAGTTTTTCAATTGGTTCATGAACTCTTGTTCGCTTCTGGTAATAATTAGTTGTGTAAAAAGTAATTACTCTTGAAGCTCCTTTATTATGCAATCCATCACTATTGCTGCAATCGTTTCAACTTTAGAAACTTTATAATTATATAATCAATTTAGATATCTTCTCAAGTAAAATAAAAAATCTTTTGAGTAATAGTTTATTAAAATTCATTTCTGTGGCTCCTGGGAATAATAACGTAATTTTTTTTCCCAGTTTTGACAACAACCGATTTGAAGTATTTAAATATATTACTATCTAAAAAAAGAAAAGAAAAAATAGCAGTAAGTCCAACAATGATACCGTGAATTGTGAATATAAAGACTTTTGTACCGCATAACTGAATTTCTTTTATTCCTGGAATAACCCCGTATCTCAACTAAAAAATTTTCATTAATTAATATTGGATTGGATTTTACTGTATATACATATCTTCTACAGTGTACAAATACATAATTGATAATATTTAATAATAAATTTATTATTAGATTCGTGCTTTATCGAAAATTTTATGATCTTAAAAATCTTTATTATATTAAAATTTAGTATCATATGATATAAAATTCAAAAATATGATTTTTTTAACATAAATTAAGCACTCTTAAACTTTTTTAAAATATTTTTTGTTAATTTGTTAATTTAAATAAATTATGGTTAGTGAATAAATTAAAATAATCTTAATTTATATGTGAGTTGTAAGGACACCTATAAAAAATCAATACAAAAAAATGGTACTCTCAGCCACCATTAAAAAACTTATTTGTCAACTTACAATAAAGTCTTTTTCCTTGAGTAGGAGCATCGGATCCTGTTCCTCAGAAAGTACGTAAGACTGCTTTGATCTCTCACGAGAACTTTGACGTTTGGCTTTTGAAAGCCTCCTTTATATAGAGAGGGACTCATATGGGTGGTGCGTGCAGCGGCTTTAACCACCATTAGTTTAGTCTAAGTACCAGAATAAAGCGCTCACTCGTTTCATATAGCTTGTAACCGTCATCCTTTGACGCCTTCTTTTAATTTGTTCCGCTCCAACGGTTTCTCAAAAATTTCACTTTTACCATTTTTTTGTTCTCTTTCCCCCGAGCTTTATTATTCCTTAATGCTTCGCTGAACTTTAATAAAAGATTCACTGAAAATTTCCATCAAGTAGCTTCGAAAAAGAGACAAATAAAAGTTATTTTAAAATGGTTTCACGTAATTATTCATAACAATATAACAAACAAAAGTTAATATTTTTCTTTAGTTATTAATTATTAATTAATAACATGTTACGCATTTAGCATATTTTTGAATGATTAATTCATTAAACCGTTGCCTATAAAAAAATGTATTATGACACAATAGATCATCCACATCGTAATAATAAAAAAAGCGGCAACGATCCTTTCCCTCTTCAGAACGTTATTTTCGAACAATACAGCAGCAATAAAGAAGCGTGTTATTATTGCAGAACGCAACCGGTGCCCGGACCATTACAGCTCTCGCGGAATAAGGAGAGAAGCAAGAGTAAGGAAAGGCTATGCGCGAAGCAAGGGAATTACAAAGCCACGATAAGATCTGCGAATCAAGCGGGCGCGAGCAGCGCGCAATATAATTTCGGCAGGCGCTGGGCCATATTTACCGCTCGCGAATGTAGGTAGGGGATTCGTGAACGCGCGTATATACATAAATGCACAAGTCGGCTTAATGACGCGATGTGCGTGTGTGCGCATATGTATGTGTGTATATAGATTCACACATGCGTAGCCAATTTCCATGGTAACTCAATAAATCCATGTTTTGAAAATCGAATTTACACCGTTTTGGAGAGGTTCCAAGCCTTTCTTTTTGGAAACAATCATCGACCGAAAGTTGATAATTAGTAGAGATATCGTACTGGCGTAAATTTCTTTTGTGGACAATCACTTCTAAAGCTTTTCGAATAAATGAACCATATAAATACAATTGTAATTGTTTTTTCCACACGGCGTGCGGGAAGATCTTTTTCCCGCACGCTTGGTCGGACGCGTGCATTAAAACAAACTTTCCGCACGTCATGTCGAAATAGTACATTTCGATACGGGTGTGGAAGGTGGTTATTTGCCTCGTGAGACATTTTTCGCCCGAGCGAAGCGAGTATGTACGATACAAGGGCGATAAAGCGATTTTAACTTCATGTAAAGTTTTCGCCATTGCTACGCTCGAGCGTAAACGTCCACACGAGGTTAAAATCACTTAACCGCACTTGTGTCGTAAATAACTATTTCAAATCTAAACTCGACTTCTTTTCTCCAATTTAGGCTATAAGTCAAATAAAAATCAGTTAATTTGATGAATTTTATGAGAAAGAATGGACTTATTCAGTTAAGACGAGAAGACATAGTTATATACCTACACGATCGTTCGATCATTCACATCGGATCGTGCCTGGGGTGCCAGATCGCCAGGGCGACACCTGGGTTTTAAAGGTCCTGTCGCTGCTAGGCGCCTCCTCGTTCCCTGCCTCGTGCACTCTCGCTTTTCCTCTTTCTTTCTCCCTGTCTTTCTTTCGGGCCCTCTTCGCCTTCTTTTTGGATTCTTTAGAACGGTGCGTTATCGTCGCGTAGGAAGTAGACACGCGACGCGAATCGAAATTTAACTCGGCTCTTGTACGCGCCGCGTTGATTTCCTTTTATTACTCTCGTCGTCCTCTCTCTCTCTCTCTCTCCTCTCTCTCTCTCTCTCTCTCTCTCTCTCTCTCTCTCTCTCTCTCTCTCTCTCTCTCTCTCTCTCTCTCCTCAGCGTCACTGATCATGATAATATCGTCAAGGTTAGACATATTGATGATATTTTAAAATTTATTTAAATCCTTTTAATCCTTATTATTTCCTCTATCTAGCTTGGCTAGTTTCCCACAAGAGATGCCAAATTTGTTACGCGCGCACGATTATATACTTAATCGTGCGAAGAGAGAGTCACGTTTAGCGTCTTTCTAAGGTAACAGGGCTTTCTCTTCTCTCTATGCTTCAAAAAGTCGCAAATGTTTTTGACAAAAGTCGCACGACACTTATAGTCGTACGACTTTTGCGACGATTTGTAGCGAAACTAGCCGGACTTGGAAATCCTGCTGGATAAGATTAAAGGAGTTTTATTTAGGAACAAGGTTTTAAATAAAAGATTTTTTTAAAACTTACTTTTTCTTTTTTTCATGTTTTAAATCTTCGTTGATCTCTTGCTTATATTTATTTATTTTCTTAATCTTTCTGAATTACATCAGTTTATTATAATAATCACGGTCGCCGGAAAACGAATATCTTCTTAACAAGTAAATTAATAAATGTAGCTTACAAACTACATGCTTGTTTGCGTGGCCAAGAATGTAATTTCGATTTTAACAGCGAGTTTATTTTATCGGTTTTCCCTGTCGCCGTACTCACGCCGATGGACTCTTTCGTTCGTTCTGCGATCAGACGCTGTTTTCTCGGGGTCTTTTACAAAGATAGATCCGGGATTTCTGCGATAGTACACGTGACCGTTACAGTCCGGGATTACTACTCAAAGCTCGCAATATCTATCCCGTACGCGCTGGAAACAATTCTGCCTACCGGGTTCACTTTCTTAAGAAAAATCGCGCAGAGTTACTTTTCGGACTTATTTATACGCTTTAGTGGTTGTAAATTGTTATGTTTTAACCAATGGGAGAATGGTATGATTTTTCCATTTGTTAGTTTTCGCAAACAATTGTCTCAGGAAATGAGGGCATTTTCGAGTGCTTTGGCCGACGCGGAATGTGGGAGTCAGCAAAAGTTGGTTTGTTGACTCACAGGCCGGCCGAGACTGTGCATACATTTTATTGGTAAAAGCAATATTATTATTGATGAAAAGACTAAAGAATTTCTAGTAGATATGACCGTATCATACCGTAAGTGAATAAAAAATGTAAGCTATGAATACTAAATAAACTTTTAAATTGTAGTTTAAGATGACAATAAATATATCGCCAATGAAAATATTATTATTTTTTTTTTTTTTTTTATTGAGCTTACCCAAGTCTCTAATTGAGACTTATACAGCTATACTTATATACATATATGTATAATGTTATATATGGAAAAAAAATAATTTAGTTACATACGTGTGTTTTGTATACAATGAGAGCGCGCTGATTTTTTTTCCTTTTTAAATATTTAAATCACAATTTTCTAAGTATTTTCAGATACTTTGTAAGATCAGTACATTAAGCGAAGCAAGAAAGGATTTAATTGTATACGGTGGAAACTGATCATGACGTTTAAGCTCAAGGAGTAGCTTTTTCCTTTTTGCATTGTACCTATCGCAGTTCCATAACACATGGTTTAAGTCTTGAACCTCAAATCCACACGCACATTTTGAGTCTTCAATTATCCGTACT
>UELX01005669.1:0-12964 GCA_900480035.1 Eupelmus urozonus | reverse complement strand
ATTGTAACAATATTGTATCAATATCGTAACCAGATTGTACCAATATCGTAACAAGATTGTATCAATATTGTATCAATGTCGTAATAATATTGCGTCAATATTGCAAAGATATTGAAACAATATTGTGTTAGTATTGTAGTAATATTGTGTAATTTTTGAAACATATTATAACAATTTTGTTTTAATATTGTAATAATATTTTGTCAGTATGGTAGCTATATTGTACTAGATTCATTTTCTATTGGAATATTTGTCTTCCAATTCAGTATAAACTCTTATTAAAGTAAAGTAAATTAATTAATTGATTAATTAATTTAAGTTTCATTAGATTCAGTAAATACAATGTTTACTAAAATTTTAAACAAATTAAAAGTGGAATCGGCCTAGTTCTTGCACGTTATAAAGTTTAAAATACAACCCAAAATTTCATCAAGATCCGTGACCTGGATGTCAGACTCTCTTCTGGTAAAAGGGATCATAATATACATAAAATTTAAATTGCTATCTCTTAATTGCATTCATAATAAGCAACATTCACACATCTGAGAACAAAAATTTTAATGTTCAAACAAATTCGAACGAAGCAAAAGCTAGATCACTTTTTATTTGGATCTACCAACATATGGGACTATCAATGCAATAGTAGTTAAAAGGCAAACCCTGCATGGACACTCATCATAAATTGCAGTTCATCCATAATTCTCGTCGGTCCAGTCTCATACTTACAGAAGCTCGGAGATCGCCGCGGAGGGCTAATATACGAAGGTGGCCGGAGTGCGCGCAGCGGGCGTTGCAGAGAGCGAGATACGACGACGAAGCTATCATCGTGCTTTATTGCTTGGAAGCGGCGGCCCATAATTAATGTTAATAGCCGTAATGGCAAATGTTAATGGCAAGTGCCGACTGACTAATCTTAATTTATGTTCCACTAAAACCACTTGCCATATATCCCGAAGTTAATGCGCTCGCCCGCGCCGTGATAAGATCGGCCAGATTAAGATATTAAATATGACCCGCGGAGCCAGCTCTCCGAGCGGCTGTGTGGGTATATACAGGCCGCAGAAAGCGGGAAATATACTTGGACGGCCCGCGGCGTGCGTAAAGGAGCGAATGTCCTTTAGCGGATGCGAATGTAGCTATGTACGTGCTGTAACCGAGCCCGCAAGCCGCTTAATGCTTCATTAATTTCGCTCGTTTGCATCTTGATTCGCGCGGGGTTGAATGCGCGCTCTTTGTTCGTAAATGGCTGTGTTTGCGGTTCATATAACTGAGTTGCTTTTTTACGGTGATTGTTTGGTTGTTATTAAAGTTTTGTTATTATTTAATTGTACCCTCTGAAAATAGAGGTCGACTTTATTGGATTTGGAAGTAATTAAAAATGTGTGCAAGATTTTTTTGTTGAGATGCATAATGGTGATTTGGAGGAAGCGGAAACATTATAGTTACAAAGAAAAAGAAATGAGAAGAAGTCGATTTGCCATTTTAATGCTTCCTTTTTCGTACTTTTATAATTAGCCTCAAGTTAATAACACTTTAAAATTTTTATGCTACATTTGTCACTTTTTATCATCATATTTTAGTTGTGATTAAAAAACTTGTATGTTTAAACGTGATTGTTTATTCAAGCTGAGAATTGGTTAATTAATATGTTATTTAAGTTATACATCTTGTGACCAGTTGTATTAAACCTTTTCTAAACCTTGCATTTTTTTAGTTTTGATCTTTGGTCCTTAAATATTTTGGCTTTGTATTTTTAAACCTTACATATATTAGCCTTAAAGTTTAGGCCTTATATTACGGCATTACTAATTTATTAGATCCTTCAGTTATTTAGTTCTTTAGCTATTTATGCTACATCTCCATTGGCCATTTTTTGGGACATTAAACGTTTACAGAGAAATTAGATGTGTCTAGAGTAGTTTTAATATGGTCTTTGTACTAAGAGAAGAATATGGTTGACTCAACTCGGCTATGTTAACTATAAACATACGAAGTGCTACAATAGTGATTAACTACTTCAAATATTACATGTTAACTGTTAACATACCGGTAGTTGAGCTAAACTAATCTAAATAAAAACCAACTATTTACATATTTATAGTTCTGTCAACTATATTTTTCTCTCAGTGTAATAAATTAAAAAAAAGACTCTCAATTAACAAATATTTTCCCACGTGTTTCGTTCTGAGTCAATTTATATTGAACTCATAAATAAGGGCACGTAAGTAGAGATTTAGATTTTTTTATTACATAAGAAACTGAAGGCCTTGCACGCCATTATGTAATAAAAAATTGCGAACTTACGGTTAATCTTGTTAATTTACTGATAAATGAGCTCACGGTCTATTAAGACTTTCGCTAAATTATTACTATAACAATAATAACTCATCTTTAATTTATTTATAATGTTACTACTTGAATATGCTGACAATGAGTTCAAAAGTAATTAAAATTCGTATACGTATACCCTACGACAAATCTAATAACTCGGGAACTCCAAAACTTAATATTTTGTATCAATTATGAAGTTAATGTTTTGCATCAATTAGGCTTATAAAGAATTCTTATATTTTAGCATCCTCTGTTGATTTTATGAAATGAAAAAATACACCAAAATTTGTAACAATGTTAATTTCCAAGACAGATAAGCGAGAGTACCATATAAAATGGTTTATTACTTTAAAATTTGGTTATTTTAAACTTTTATGTATATTTAATACTTTTTTTCTCAAAGATTCATGAATCACAAAATCTAATCAAGTAAAGTTTGTTGCAATCCGCATGTAATATTCGATTTAGTGTGATTGAATATTGAAGTAAAACAGTTTTTCTACTTATCTACCTGAATGCTGAGTTATAGGATAACTACGCTAGATGGCTTTACTTATAAGAGCCAAAAATAATCTACACAACTATGAAACAATCATTCATTTTATGAAAATCATAGCTAAGATTTAACATATTTACACATTTATTAGCTTATTTTTAATAGAACTTCGCGTCTTTAAAAATAAAACATGAAGAATAAATTATTGTATACTGGGTTTGAAATAATTCTAGGATTCCTTAAAATGTTACTAGAATAAAAAATAATTAAAAAATAATCACCTATCAACTATAAAAAGTGAACTTATTAATATCTCAAAAAATTGAAAAAAGCACTGAAACCCAATAACTCCGCCAAACCTCAAAACTTCAAAACCAAAAAACCCACAAAACCGACCATCACCGCTCCACCCCATCTTCCTCCCCGTACCATAAACTCCACCCATAAAGGCCAAACCCAGAAAAATCACCCCTCCCCCTCCCCAAAAAAAAGAAGCCTCCCAGCCGATTTGCTCCCGCGCGCTTACGCGCGCATTTTCAATTCCGCCGGCGCGCCGAAAGGCCGTAAATCAGCGTTTAACTTTACTCGCTGCCGGGCGACGACGTTTATCTGCATGCGCGCGCGCGGGCGCGAGGATAAATCGAGCGTGTACCTACTCTTGCTTCGGCGATCGAGTGAAAGTAAATCTCAGCCAGGTTCTTTGCGAGAGCAGCGCGTATATATATAAGTGCGAGTGTGTCCTGGCAAAGTGAAGTATGGCCGCTCGTAATCATCGCTCGTATCCGCGAGCAATAAATTTATCTAGCGCCCCCGTTCGAGTGAAAGCTCGTAACGAGCTCTCTCGCGCAGCGCGAATGCGCGATTCGGTCTACGCGTGTAGCTGCGTGTCGAACTGTTTTTTAAGCTGGAAATTTTCAGGGGGGTGGGCTTGGAGGATTTATGAGATTTTAAAGCATTGGTTAATAGAGTATTTCTGGTATTTATGTCGGGTTGAGTAGAGGTGCATTTGGCTGTGGTTAGATTTATTTTACTGACAGTTTTATTATTTTAATCGTTTGCAACTGTGCAGCGCGAATTCCGCGACTTATGTAATTTTTTTTTCAATCGAATGTTTTATTGCTCGCTGTTGATTGTAGTGCGGGAAAAAATCTGCAAGTATAACGCGAAGTGATTTGTGGATATTGTTCTGAGATAATGTTTCTCACAACTGCCTAATTAAATGGCCATTTTTAAAGCGTACACTATTTGCATTACAAGTATAGGTAAAACATGCAAAGTGCGTAAAAGCCAATGAGATAGTAACACTTGAAAATAACGTGCTCAACAAAAAAGCAGTAATACTCGTGCATTGCTGAAAAAGCATAAAATATACACTGCGTTCGACTCTTTATCGCGAATCTATAATATAAAAGCTAATACCGTTTTGAAATATTTTTTCGACCGGCCTTAATTTATAACTCAATTTAGCCACATCCGTCTCTCGCAATAAATAATTAAAGGCGCTTCGTGCCCGTAAATCAGTGCACCTCATTTTTTTCTCGTCCACCAAGCACATACGCAACCAGTCTCGATCGAAGACGCATTAAAACACAAATATACGATATCCATCTAGATACTCCGGCCTATTAATACGATTTTCATCAGCGCTTTTAACGCGCCGATTATACGCAGTTTCAAAACGCCTGTAAATCATCTCGCGAAAAGCAGCAGCAGCAGCAGCCAACGCACGTGCGCAGGCAGGAAAAGGATAATCGTCTCTTTGTGAGCCCCATTAATTTTTTCGCCATTCGCGCACTTCATTTCCACATCAATGTGCTCGCATTACCGACCATTTGCATAATGCGCATAATCCGCGAGGCCTCGCTAAGTAATTTCGAAATTCCAGCGCGCTCGCCGCAGTGTCTCCATAAATTCTCGCTGCCGCGCTTTTTTTTTTCTCCGCGCGTCTTCGGGAGGAAGCTGCAGGGAAAAAAAGGGGTAAATAACGACGATAAATTCGCCGGCACGTCGGGCGTTAATAATAATTTGCGCTCTCTCGCGTATATATTTAAACGCTCGCGTTCTGCGAGCACGCAAAAATTTATGCGCGCCCGGCCCGTAACTTATATCGTCGCGCTGAGGAGATGACGACACGAGCGCGCACGCTGGATTATAACTTCGTCGTCCGTGACGAAATCGTCTTTGAGAGAAGCGGAGATGAGAGAAAGAAAGGAAACGCGAGGGAAGGAGCGAAAGAAAGGAATAGAGGGGGAGAAGGTTAATTATGACTTCCGTAACACTTTGCGCTTGCAGAGAGAGAGCAAAGCCATAACACGGCGTTTCATTGCCTCGCACGCCATTTAGCAATGTTAAAAAGCGTTACGGCGCGGGAGAGAAAGGCAAGCGATTTGGCAGAGGGCCGCGCGGGCGATAATCAACTGCGTCGGCGAATATGCGGGGATATGCTTTTCGGTGCGGATTTGCATAAGCGAGCCGGCCAGTGTGGTCGTTAACGCGAGAATTAGAGGAAGTTGTGCGAGTTTTGCGGACTGGCGCACTACGGCTTGTTTGACGTGAAGGTGGGTGAGGAATGGCTTGTTGTGAGGTTGAGGGATGATTGAGTGAGGATGGCTGTGTGGTTTTGATCGTAGGATGTTTTAATTAGAAGTGTGAGAGGTGGCTGATGTAGGTGAAATTGGCTGGGAATTATTTTTATCTATTTATGTAAATTGTGGATAATGTATTTTGAGTGTGTGAGTACACCAGAGTAAGATGTTATAAAAGTTTTTTTATATTGTTATAAATGAATATTCCGTATTAATTTTAAAACTTCGTTTTTAATGCAATGTTTGTTTCCAATACAAAATAAGAATTTATTTTGCATATATATGAAAAAACTTCTAAAAATATAACCGATTAAATATTTAATTTGTGTTTTTAAGTAAATTTTGTTATTCTCAAAATCTAATTTAAAAAATCTATAAAACATAATTATTTTCATTTATGAAACTAATACTTTAAATAATGAAAATTAACCAATATTTTTTTTTTTCGAAAAAACAATTTTTATAGCTAGAATAAGTGTTTAAACGTGCTACTTATATTATCAATATTTTTCAATTTGTCACAAAATGTATTCATATCAATATTACACGAATATTTACACAAAAGTAGCTTTTCATTTTTAAGTTGTTTAACTTCAGTTATTTTTCCATGAATAAAAAATGATTCTTCGATTAATTATTCTATTTCATGTATTAAGCGTTTTTGTTTCTTTAACAGTTCTTTGTGATCGTGCTACATCAGAAACTGTTGAAGGTGCCCACAAAAAAGTAAGAAAATTTCAATACTTTATTTTAAAATAGTTTAATTAACCCAAAGTACACTAAAAGTAACGTATTGGTCTTATACTACTAGTCATTAACTCGTGAAAAATACATCAATACCATGTTTTTTATATCACATCTTAATCATTTTTCGACTATTTTGTAACGTCTTTATCCGTTTAATAGTATGTAGAGTGGATAAAAAATGTCATACATATTGAAGCCAACGATTTGATAGGAGAATGTGCTGAGAAAGCAGCTGAAAAGTGTGCTGATGAATTTGCAGGAGACTGGGGTGGATCAGTCAATTGTGTTGTGCGTAGTATTATTATATTAAAATTTATCCTTTATTTTTACTCTTAAGTAATATACGTATACAATTTATATATAATAAATAATCATAATATAATATAATTTTATTTCTATTATTTAGAGAGAGTTCCGCAGATACGGTGGAGATTGTTCACAAGTGGAAATCTGAAAACAGTGAAAACATTATAAGTAAATTAAATTAAATAAAGTAAAATAAAAAAGATTCTTTATTATTTAAGGCTTCTCAAGTCTACCTTATAGAGCTTATATTGCCGTGAATAATAATAGTTTTCACAAAACATCTTATAAGTTGTAATTGTCTGATTCAACAAGCAGTTTCCGTGTGCATGTCCAACTATATTCTATTTCTATTTCTATTTTGCAAAGTGTGTAAAGTGCTATTTTACGCACATATGATCAAAATAGAGATTTTTCTTCATCTATCATTAAAAATGAAAATAATATTATTATTGGGGAGCAATAATGCTAATTTATACTCTGTAATATTATTAACCATAAGAACTAAACAAATTTCAATCCTAAACTCTCCCTTGTAACAACTCCTGAATAATTAAAAAGCCCACAACACAAACCCTCACAACCCTCCCACTCACCCACCAACAAAAAATTTCCCAATCCCACCACTCAACAATCTCCCCCGCGTTCAACCCGAACCCCTCTCCAGCTCAACAAAAAGCCTCGACTCTTACACGTCCAGCGCCTACACACGCTCGGCTGCACCTCCGAGTGTGTACGGCTGGCTGTCCGCCGGCAGGCCAAGAGTCAAGAAGATGAACAGAGCGGATAACGCGGGGTTAACGGGGGGACGCGAGAGATTAGAAAGGCGGCGTCGGTCCTCGGGATAAATCACCCTGCCGCTAGCTTCTCTCCTACGAGGAAAGAGCGATGCCTCACTCGCTGCGGCCTCCCGTCGATTAATGGCCGAACAAATGTGGCCCGACGCCCGGCTTGTCACGCTCTCTGATCCTTTCTTTTTTCCTGGCGATTCCTTTTCCAGGAGTCTCGTCTTTATTATGCCGAGGAGCCGAGAGTATTGATGATGCGGGTGAGAGAGCGGGCTTACCGGCTTTGAGGAATGATGCTGCGGCTGGACGATTTGATTTGGGGCCGAGTGGTCGAGGTTGCTAATTGCTTGAGGAGGAATTGGATTGGATGTTGTGGGGTTGAGAGCTTTTTTGCAGAATTAGCAATCAAGTACTTTGGTTTTTTTTTTGTTAATGCTAAATATTATTTGAAAACGAAATAATTATAAGAAATAAAAAATATTTAAAATGGTTTAATGTATGAAATAAGTAAAAACGTGATTTTTTAAATGCTTAAGATACTCAAAATCCCTTTTATAAAAAATCCACTAACCTTATCAAACCACTTTTCACGCCTTTCCTAAAGTTTCCTCTCCTTTCGGGGGATTTTGAAAAAGCCAACCACCAAAACTACCCCGTTTATCGAGCACCCTTTTTCCACCCCAAAAAAGACGATCCCGAAAATCTCTCACTTACTCCACTTCCGTGCGGTGTCGCGAAAGCGGCACTACCATCATAAATCACGTACGAAGCCAACCGCATCCACTGGGATTCGTTTAGCCGTTACACGCCAGGCGAAGCCGGCAAGAAAGAATGCACAAAAGGAAGAAGAGTTGCGGCAAGACAACCGCTAAACAAGTTCGCTGTTCGTACACTTTTGGGGAAACCTTGGGAGACCTATCGGATGTCGTTGGAGTTTGTACTACGTTCACTGGATTTTCCAGGGTAAAGTGGAGTGCTGCGGAAGTTAGACTGTCAGTTTGTCGATAGGGTAGGAACGGCTCTTTGCTTGCGATAAAAGTGAGATTTAAATGACGGAGTTGCGTTGGATTGGCTACTATTTTTTTAAATTAGATAAACTAAGTGGCGACACGAATCTGAGGCAAATTATGATTAAAATAATTATTAAATTGAATTTGTAGTTGGAAATTTTTCTTCTGAGTTAGAAGTTTTTTTTTTATAACGGTTGAATTTTTCTCTTAAGGAAATTACATAAAATAACCAAAATAGCATTTTAACGTAACTACAATATATTAATTGCCACTAAACGATTCAGATAACAGTACTTTTGAAATTAACCTTTTTTTATTAGTTAGAAGCTATAAGAGTAATAAATACGCAACTATTATTTTGAACACAACGAAGTTTTTTTCAGCAAGATAAAATCTTAAGAATATTCCATCTCACTGGATCGTATCCTAATATTCACACAGAACACTAATTCATTCTCTAACCATTTGATTAACTATATAAACCTCTTTATTGTACAGGGAGACTCTTTCAGACCGGATACGTTTTTTCACCTGGATGCCGGCAGACTTCGGAGTCCAAATGAATAGGCGCTTCAGTTACACGAGAGGAGCTCTCGTATCTTTTCTGATCGCAGCCAAATAAGTCGTAGTTATACGAGGCACGAGATTTCGATCTCGAAATTAAATTTCTGATGGAGGCTCATGATATTTTTAATTTCCCAGCTGGAGTGACTCGGCGCTATAAGAAGGCTGTTGAAGAAATTAATTTGCCACGGCGTAAGTGTACTTCACAATTTTAATCACTCCGATACCTGGAATAAAGCAAATTCACATTCACTCGTAATGAAGTGTAATATAAGTAATTTAATGATCTGATGATAGTTACACAAGATCATATTGTTTTCCGCCTCTGAACAGCCGCTCTCGCTCGATCAAAATAATCGAAACGAGAAACCTCTGACAATACACCTTATCCATAAATCAAAAACGTCTCGCTTCGCTTAAACTCCTATTCCACAATTATAAATGACAAATCGTCACGGGCAAGCCGAGCGGCGTTAATTCGCTAGAACGCGCGTAATCGGATTTCGCAACTTTTCGCCTTGGCTCATTACAACAAAGTCATAATAACGCTTTGCGCGCCGCGCGCGCATTACTCAGTCACAGGCGCGTTAACTTGGCTCTCTGGTGAGCGCCGAAAGCCATTAACAATATCGCGGGACAAGGGAAATAAATAAACAAAAGGCACCGATAAATCACTCGCTCAAGTATATACACACGCGCAATCATTAACAGCACTTAAACACTCGCTATTATACACCTCGCGCGCTCGCCGGCTTATGCAACTCGATCGAAACGACGTACAAACGCATGCCTACATAATAATTCGTAAAGTGAAAAAAGTGCGCGTGAATAATATCAAGAGCTCTGAAAAATCTCGGAGAATTTAATTAAAGAAACCCAGCAGAAAAAGCGCTTCTCTAATGACTGTCATAATTACAACCGCGTTATTAATAACCCTTTGACAATCGTAACAGCGCGTAGGTACATAATCGCCGCGAGCATTAAGCCAGGCCTCTACAGAAGGAAAAAAAGGGCCGGAGTAAGACCGGGGCGAGTGTGTAAATGATGACTAATTAATAAAGTCCGAGAGAGAGCGGGAGAAGCCAGCGCTGCCGTGCTGCAGCCGGAGATTAATGGGCCTCGCGACGCCGTAATTACAGCGTACATACGTGTCTCCGCGGCGGACCGACGATTTATAGATTTGCTCGCGCGCGCTCAGTGTGTGTGTGTGTGTGTGTGTGTGAGCGCAAGCAAGAGTGCAGCCAGGCACCTTTCCCTTCCGCCGCGAGAGCGACGTGATTAACGAGCGGCAATTGTCTTTACGACGGAACATTAATTTCTGGGGCTCTGCGCGTGTGTTGTTGGCCTCTGGATTTTCCGGGCGAACCTACTTCGCGATGACGACGCCGAGTGCATTGTTGAGGATTCGCTTTTCTTCTGGGAAATCGGAGAGCTGATTGCGTCGAGGTGCCGATCGATCGGCGGTTAATGATACTTCTTTGTCTATGGGGAGGTGTAAGTTGGAATCGACAGCTGTTGAGTTGGCTAATCGAGGAGTGCATTTTAATCTGGCTTTTTAATGATGGATCGAAGTGTGGGTAATGGATGATTGATCGGAGCGGATTATTTGTATCCGCGGAGCGAGCTATTTTCGATTTAGCAAAGTGACGTGATCAGTTTTTCTAGGGTTTACGTCAAGCGCTGATTGTTTTACCTGAACGCGAATCTGCTGATAGAATGGCGTGTTGTGTGGATATTCTATTATTGAAGAGATACGAAATGTTTTAGAGATCGAAACGAATCGTTAGAGGAAAATTATTATTCGATTTAAAGGAACGACAGCTGAGGAAACATTTTAACGATTTTCTGGAATTAAAATATATACTGGTTTTAAAATAAAGCGCGCTGTGAGTTTATTAGTAGCGTATGAGCTGCCAGGGCAATTATCCTTTTTAAACATTGACTTTTGGGCAGAAGATCGGCTAATAAATTGCCTGCTTATTTCGGTAGCTCGCCGAGTTTTAAAACTATCACGAAGACAAACACTTGAAAAGCGACCCTCCGTGTTATTTTAAATCCGAATGAAGCGAGAACACTCGCGGCAATTAGACCCAACCAAACAGTCGTTTGACTAAGCTCTCACTTTTTTTCCTCTTGCGTTCTTTCTTTCGACTTGGGAGTAAGTACGTTCAAAATTAATTTGAACATTTATCTGATGGATGCAAAAGTGACTCTTTGCTTTTTACGCCTTATTTGCTTCAATAATTTTCACAGTCTTTGAATGTCTTTTAATAAAATAATTTAATTGAAACAGGGTATCAATTCAATATTTTTACTACCGATACCGAAAATCACGTAAAATCAATCGTAATCCTTACAGATCAAACCCTCAACCTAACTACAATCTCCCTCCCAAAAAAAAAATAAATAAAAATCCCTAACACTCAAACCCCTTTGCCCCTCCCCATAATTAAAAAGAAAATCCTATAAACGCCCTCCGTCACCCCACATACACCACCGCGCATAATCAGCCAAAGCCGCGTGTAACCCATCCGCGCACGCGGGCGCTATTAAATCGGCAAGCTGCTCACGCGCGTGTCGAGGCCCGATCGCTCTTCTTCGCGTGAGTAACGAGCCTCGTGCCTCCGCGCGTCGCGCACAAAGTCTCAGCAGGAGCCCGCAAGCGCTCGCTGTATTCTTATCATCGCCGCCCGATTATTGCCTGCTCGTTAGGGGCCCGCAAGCCGAGCATGTGTGTGTATAGGCTGCGGCCTACGTGACGCGGACTTCTAATAAGTGGAAGGGTTCGATGTGCACACGCGGCTTATGCTCTTAAGGGGGGATGGTGAGTTGGGTGGAAATGCATCTTTTACGTGTAGGTACTTGGGATTTTTCGAGGAGTTTCTTTGCGAGGATCATGGGGTGGAGGGTTGGTTGGGAGAGTGTAGTTTTATGTGGGTGATGAAAGGGTGAGATGGAAGATGGGAGGAGGTGTAGCTTTGATTTATTTATGGCTCTTGGTGTGGGGAGTTTTATGGAGATTTTTTTTATTTAGGTGTTCCATGAAAAAAAATAAATAAATAAATAAAGTAATAAATAAACGTACGTATTTTTTTCTAAATTATCGTTTAATATCTTTTGGTAATGTATAAGTATTATATTGCTAAATATATAATGACATGTTAATGAAAGGCTTAGTCATTGCAAAAGACCTAAGAATACTGCAGAAATCACTGCAACGATTTCGAGCCGCTAAAAGGAATCTCTTTGTGAACTCGTACAGACTCTGTATTCGCTAAGCGCGTGACCTACTTCCAAGCATTTGGCAAGCCTTTAAAGAAAGAAAGTCGTTAAACTATCAAATCCCGAGAGGCGAGAAAAAGATTCTTCAAAAGTGCCTCGGCTTATCTCGAAGCGATTACAAAGATAACTATTTACATAATTTAATGACTCTATGAAAGTAATAATATCTCTTTTAAAACTTTCAGCAATTAATCAGCGTACTCAAACAAGAATTCAAACAATTCAAAGAAAGTGGAGCTCAAAAAGAATACACATCTTACTGTGGGTACAGCAACGCGATCTATTCATACTACACACTGTTATAAAAAAAAGTAAAGAAACGTTGAGTTGACACGAGCAAACAACGGAGATAAAAAAAGAGCGACGGCAGAGAAAAGCTAAAGAAAAACAGCAGACGCCACGGAGGTCTGGGAACGAGAATTAATGCACTTTTGGATACGTGCTCGGTAACCTTACCTCGTCGAAGCAGCACGAGGATGATCGGGTTGATACTTATACGTGTATACACAACCGAAATAAACCCTCCAGCCTCCCGCTGAGCTGTTGACGTCGACGCCCCGCGCGCCATGCGTCATTCGGTGTCGCACTCGTTCCCAGGGCTTTATTGTTGTATACATCTTTAATGCGGGCTTTTTTACCCGGCTTATCATTTCCAATAACGAAGCGGTTGTAACTGGGGTACTGAGGCCGGGTTGAATTAATGAATTTGCGACTGAAAATTTTAGGTGGTCTCAATTTGGAGAGTTGCAACGGATATTGTTGGGCGTTTTTAGGGGGTGTTGTTAAAAAATCCAAAAATAATTTTTCAAAATGTAAATTAATAGAAAATAAATATGCCGAAAATCAGAAAATTCAAAT
>UELX01005668.1:0-12964 GCA_900480035.1 Eupelmus urozonus | reverse complement strand
TCATATTTTAACATCTGAAAACATATCCCAAAGTTTGAGCAAATTCCGTGATCCGGAACCCTGACCCTCTCCTAGTAAGATAAGTTGTATAAATTTTGTTCTTAATTTCTATAGATTTTATTTGAATTTTTACCTTATGCAAAAAAATAGTAAATGTAAGAAGTTATAAGAAATTGTAAGTTTCTTTAAACATTTCTAAATGTTTGTAAGTTTTTTCAAATTTCTGTAAGTTACAGCTTACAAAAATTTTTGTAAGCTGTTACACAAATTTACAAAACTTACAATTTTTTACAATATCTTATAATTTATCTCTAATATAATTACTTACATAATTGCGAAATTATTTTGGTAATTTTTCTTATATAGTAAGTGTGAGAAATTGTACGTTTTATAAGTAAAAAATTGTAAATTAAATGGGGATAAGTATTTTTTATTTATTATTTTTTGATAATAAATTATACAGTTAATAATTCAAAAAGTTTATACTAAAAAAATATTTCTAGAAATATATATATATATATATATATACATCTTTTGAGACGCCTATAATATAAGCTTCGTATCGAAAGAACGAGTAAAGTATCTTATCCGTGTTGTATTATATGTGTGTATAATAGTTTCACTTTTTTGATAATTTTAACAGATTTTATATCAGAGCTTTGTGATTGGAAATAATTCCAAATCTTACTATTCAAATTCAGTCTATCTCTAAATACAGTACTGTGGAATAACTGATTAAGGTGATACAAATATAAGCTAAATTCTTGAAAATCGTTTGAAATTTATTTTATATATTGAAAATATAAAACATTTATAAATATTCAAAATAGTAGGATAAATTATCGATTTTAATATCGGAAATATATAAATTCATGAAATTGAATATTTTAACACACGAACTTATGAAAATTCTGTTTATTATCATTTTTTAAACAATTTATATATTTGAACAATTGATATTAACAAAAGAAGATAAATAAATAAAATAAATATAAAATAATTGGATTATGTGCCACTTATGTATAGAAAAAGAGGTAATGTATGTACGAAATTTTACTCACTGTGCGTACAGTGGGTGCTTTGCTGCTGGCCGGGAAGGCCAAAGTACGTATGTACTTTATGCACAGTGTAAAAATAATTTTTTAGAGATATTATGATCAACCAAAATGACCCAAAACGTTAATAAAACCCGGCCCTATTCCTTCAAGCTACCTTAAATCACACGGCTTTATCCAAAGATTGGTATAAAACGAACTAAGAAAATGCTCTAACTCATTTTACAATAAAATTATTATAACTTATAAAAATATTCATAGTTTTTTCAAAGCGTTGAATTGCGCAATTTACGAGCTCAATTTCCCGATCATCGAAAAAGCCGAAACGCACTATATTCCCAAGCATAATTACAAAGCTCATCCAGCTTAGCATACATTACCATTAATTTCCGATCTAATTATAAGATTTCGAAAGACCAAATGCGCACCAGCTCGACCTCCTCATCCAGTCTAAAAACAAAAAGCCCGAGCTCAAAGAAAAGCCAACCTTGCCGCGCGCCAAACCCATTCCCATTAATAAAAAAAAAACGCTCGTCTAAAAAATCATTACGATTGCAAGCAAAGCCTCAAGCGTGACACATTCAAATCGTTCGAAACTTAACGGTAAACAACTCGCCCGCACCTCCAAACAGACATCATCATCCCAACGGCAGGCAATTCAAAAAATCGTCGCCGCAGCTCGCTCGCGGATTCGTCGAGTCCAGCTCGGCGACCTCGGTGACAGCTGGCGATTGGCGCTGGGGGCCGGTCGGCACGTGCGTACCGGCCCAAAAAAGGCGAATTCGGAGCACGGCCAGATGGCGCCAGCGGTCCGCGGCTGCTCCGAAATCTCGCGACGCGCATAGCCAGAGAGCCACTGTGCGCCGCTCGCGCTTCGAGAATTAGCCGTTAACGACCGTTGTTTTTGCCCCTCCGAAAAGCTGCACTCTGGCCTCTCTGACCAGGCGGCTTTTTGCGCTGCTGCGAGCGTAGTAAGCGAGAGTTTTTATTTTACGCGATTGCGAGGAGTTTGGATTGAGCTGGTAGATGCTGGCTTGCTGTGATCGGGGATCGAGCTGCAGATATGCATAATTGAGCGCTCTGCGTGAAAGGTGCGATTTTCTATATATACGGGGGAATAGTGGAGGGTGCGTCTACAATTCGCGAGTGCTGTGGCTTGCTCCGAGTACTGTGCTGTGTTGGGGGCTCGAGTTGACACGTGTTACGAGTGTTGAGGAAGCTGGCGCGAGTATTGTTTTTTTTTATTGTTTTTAGTGGATTTGTTAAGTGGAACTTTTTTAATTGCTGAAATATTTAACATAACTACACAATTTTATTTAATAACAAAATTTATTATTTTCATTAATCTTTGTAAAACTTGGAGATGCGAGAGAGATGAAAATACTTTGTTATGAAAATAATAAATTTGATTGACTGAAAACTAATATCTTTTAAAGTGGTATTTATACAATAAAATTTAAAAGATAATCTCTTTGTGCGACATCGCTGTGTAATTTAGTTATTATATTTTAATTGTAGACTAAATTCGTATAGATATTTCACTCTAATTTTTGTTGTCGTTTTTGAGGTAATTGTATAATAACTTTAAACAAACTTAATTTTTATCTTTAAGAAAATTATTGCAAAGTTTCAGAATAATAAATTAGTTAATTTACTACTTAAATTAAAAAATTTAAACTTTGAATACTTACATCTCAAAATACAGTCGGTAAATGAATCTGAAATATTCCAAGAATATTCTTTAAAAAAATAATTTTGCCAAAAGTTTTATTTCAATTTTATGAAATTTTATGAACAAACTATATGTTACAGCCCAAATATATCAAAGTCAAAGGATATGTATAAATTTTCTCAATAAACATTACGCGAAATAAATTAATATACTTACGAGTAAGAAGTCCCTATAAAGCATCGTAATACTTTTACCTATTCCTTAAAAAACACATAGAACCAAAACAGCTACTTTGTATGTACCCAAAGCAGCTAACAAAGAACCGAATCCCAGCATTTAAAATCGATACGAGAGCATCTAAAAACCCAGTGTGTCTCGGGGGCAGCCTTGGTAAAATCCATACCTCGGCAGCATAAACTCGAGGAATGCAGACGCGCCTTCAAACGCTACGTCCGCACACACTCGACACAACAAACACAAGCGCACGTGCTACTCGTTCTCTCTCTTTCTCTCCCTCGCGAGTCTAATACATCTCGTTCTCCTGTGTCTGTTTTGCAGGAGGAGTGGGGGGAAGCTGGCATAGAACGGGCGCAAATAGAGGCGAAGTCAAGTCACAAAGATGGCAACTGCGGCGGCGACGGCGCCAAAGAGGAGCAACAACATCATCAGCAGCGGCCAGGCACATCAGCCCGTACTCGCCATCCTCGTCTGACACGAGCAGGAGTCGCGTGTGGGGATACCGCTGACAGCGAGGCTCGCAAGAGGAGTGCGGGGGGAAAAGCGCGCGAGCAGCCGCGCCATGACGTAGGAGGTGTGCGGACAAGACAGGCAGCCACACGCACACAAAGACAGCGCGCGCGCGCAGGAACGGCGCAAGCGATCCTCTCTTTGGCGGGCTGGCCAACCTATTCTCTCTCTTCGCACCAATACTATAGGAGCCGCGAGAGTAAGGAGCTTATCATTGATTACCTGAACGTTGTTTTCAACTACGTGCGCGCGCGCGCCAGAGATATATAGACACGGCGACGGGGTGTATTTTTAGAGTGAGCGCGACTGGAGAATCAAGCGAATATAGAGCTTGAATTTTCGGCCGGACACGGTGGCTTTGGGAGCTTGCACCGAGGAGCGATATGCGGCTCTTTCTTTTTGTGAATTTCGCGGCGTAGAGGAGGAAAAGGATGAAAGAGCGGCTGGGTTTGGGAAATACTTATTCGACTTTGCTGATGGGCAAGAGGTGATTGTGCCGCGGAGAAAGTGCTGTGATGGGCAGTTGTTTTAGTATTCCAAAACAAGTTTTTGCTCTTTGTTGTTTTATGGTAAGATAATGTTGTTTACCTGCAAAGTTTCTTTTATTTTGATGACAAGGTGTTTTTTGTTGAATGAGTTTGGGATCAGTCTGGTTTGGAGCAAGCTCATTAAAAACATTGATTAGGAACTATTTAAGATGAATTTAGAATTTTTTTCATCAGTCTTTAGTAAACTTTTATTTTATTTACATTTTTATGTTAGTGCTATATTTATTATTATCTTGAAAAATATTTTTTAAACAAACAAAGAAAATCTTTAGCATTGAATATACAGTATAACTTTTTTTATTATAAATAAGTAAGAATAATTTCAAACAATATTTTATTAAGTTTTATTAATAAATATTTCATTTTCAGTCCTGTTTTTCATACCAATTGTTAATGTTGTAAACAAAACAATACAATGGAGGACTGGAATAAGATTTTGATTGGCCCAGCCGAAATAATAAAAGGTAAATACTTATATTTATATACTCATGTTTTATTTATTTGGATTTCTATTATTAATTATTAATATTCTTTTTCTTAGATCGACTTTATTTTGTCACTGTTACGTCACCAGATAAAGCTAAACATACAGCTAATACACATTACTTTACAATTGATAATGAATTAGTGTATGAAAACTTTTATGCAGATTTTGGACCACTCAATCTTGCAATGGTTTATCGTTATTGTCAAAAAGTAGACAAAAAATTAAAGGCTGTGTCTTTAAGCAAAAAGAGAATTGTTCACTATACAACAATGGATCCTGAAAAACGAGTAAATGCAGCGTTTTTGATAGCTTGTTATGCGGTAAATACTTTCTTTAATTTTCTCATTAATTGTCTTACCAAAAATTATATATACATATTAATAATTTTATTGATTTTATTTTTAAGATAATATATCTTAAACGAACTGCTGAAGAAGCATATAAATGTCTAACAACTAGTCCAAACTGTCCAACTTTTGAAATGTTTCGAGATGCTTCAATGGGAGAACCTTGTTATCAAATTTCACTGCAAGATTGCATTAATGCAATCTACAAGTGTCATCAACTAGGTTTTTTCGATTTTCGCGACTTTAATCTTAAAGAATATGAACACTTTGAGCGTGTTGAAAATGGAGACTTAAATTGGGTACTTCCTGGCAAATATATTGCCTTTTGCGGCCCTCATTCTAGTAACCAATTTGAAAATGGTATGTAGTAATTAACGATTTAAATTTTTTGTTTTTGGATCCATATAATATAAAATAAATGTAATTATTTCCAGGTTACGTGCTGCATGCTCCAGAGTCATATTTCAAGTATTTTCGACGTCACAATGTGACTACTATCGTAAGGCTTAATAAAAAGCGTTACGATGCCGCGAGTTTTTTAGAAGCAGGATTTGACCACAAAGATTTATTTTTTGTGGACGGATCGCCTCCGACACTATCGATTGTACGACAATTCTTAAAAATTTCTGAAAAAACTAATGGAGCTGTTGCCGTCCATTGCAAGGCTGGGCTTGGTAGAACTGGTACTTTGATAGCTTGTTATATAATGAAACATTATCATTTAACAGCACTAGAAGCTATTGCTTGGATAAGAATTTGTAGACCTGGATCTGTGATAGGTCATCAGCAACAATGGTTGGAAGAGTAAGTATTTATGTTTAATTTAAATTAAAAAATTATTATTATCAAATAATTCAATTTTTTTTGTATTTTCAGTAAAGAAGAATATTTACATTCTTTAATAAAAGAACCGTTACGTTCTGAAAATGGAAACCCTGTCCACAAATATGGAATTTACTCAAAAGTTGCAACTGCACTTGATACACCCTTGGCTGGACCAAGGAATACACGTCTTTTACAGGACAATGTATCAGGTATCATGCACAGAGTAGATGGAATCAGATTGGAAGATAATAATATAACACAGACTCCTAAAACGCCAGTGAGATTATCGATTTTGACTCAGGGTGACAAATTAAATCAAATCAAAGCAAGAAGAACATTATCTCCACATTCTAACACTGGTGGGAACTCCACAACTTCGATACCTGTAGTACAGTAAGTTATAATTGCTAACTGAGATAAAGAACAAAAGTCTTTTGAATTAAGTTGTGTTAAAAATTTAATTTTAATTTTCAGTCCTTACTTGACACCATTACTTCAAAGCAGAAGTCAAAAGGGGCTTGGCACTCTAATGACAGCCAAGGATAAAGATGGTACTAAACGCGTCGTAACTCGTTCCGCTTCGACGACTATAATCAAAAGGTATGCGTTATGTTTATTTTTACGTAATCAAAAAGTCTACTAACAATATTAACAAACATGGATACTTTTTACTGTAAATAAAATAAAAAATTTTACTGTTTTTAAAATTTTTTACTGTAAATAACAAAAATTCCTAAGAGAAAAAATAATTTTGTTTCAACCAGAAAAAGTGTCTATGTAATATTTTGTATAAAGCAAAGAAAACGGTCCCTAACTCTAGTCTCTATAAACTTATCTTCACTCTGATTCTTTAAACTATTCTTTAAACTCTATTTGTTTCTTAACCCTGTCAATTGTGGTATTGCCTCTGTTGAAACTGTCACAGTAGTATTGTCCTGGTGGAAGCGTGCTTGTTTATTATTTTTAATCGCCGACTGAATTCTCAATTCTCTCTGTTATTTCTTCTTTTCTTCTTTGTCCCGTCTTGCCTTTTTGTAGAAATGGCAGCGAGCCGACGTCCTATCGGCGTCACATACCCAAACCAGCTCTGACCCGCAACATCCACGACAACAACAATACAAGCACCACCACCACAACCATCAACCACCATGATAATACCACAACTACCACCACTACCACCACCTCAACAACAACTTCTGCTCCGAATCCAATGTTACCCAATTCCAAGCTGCCTACGTCGTCGGCCGCAATGCGAGGCAGCAGCTGCACGACACTACCGGCGACGAGCGCACGCTCGGCTCGTACTAGGCAAGTCGCCGGAGCTAATAACGTTGTTCGCTACTGGTCTCTCAGGCAGTAAGTCTCTATCTATCTCACACCACACATTAAATCTTTTCTCTGCTGAGCCTGCGTTAAGATACTGTGCCTTTCGAAGTTTTTTCCTTCTTTATACTACGTGTGAGTGTTTAGCGTGCGCGACTAATGTTTTTTAGCCTCGCCACTTTTTCCGTGATCTGTAAGTAGCGTGATTAGACCGGCGCCTTGTAAAATTTTTTCCTTGTTTTTATTTTTAAATAGATCGTGTAAGAAGAGATTATTTTAGTATATGGTAAAAAAGTGTTTTCTATCTAATAAATCGTTAATATTGTTAACCGGTGAAGAGTTTAAATGAGAAGAAATTTCAAGGTCTCGGTTTAGTAACGGCTAAAAAAGCACTGTATGTAAATGCGATTTGCGTTTCTCGTATTTTATTGCGTACAGATATAAGATTTGCCCGGTGGCGATTTTCTAAAGGGTTTTGTTATCGCGATTTTATCATGAGGCACGCAGGTGCTATATTTCAATCATTGTTTTGTCTGCAAGGGGATGCTGGGATGGAATTTTATACACTGCTGCAAGCTTTCTTAGAAAATGTAGGCTCAATTTTTCTACATTCATAACGATATTTTTATATAAAACTTTAAAACTATTTAGAAACTATAGTTCTGCTTAAAAGATTTATAATTTGCTAGCCTAACATCCTCTTCAGAAAATTGTGATGTAATTGGCGTTGTGAGAAATAGTGTTATAAATTACCAAATGTATTTATATGTAGATTTATTTAATCATTATTTATTCATTATTAGATACATAGGTGAACAAAGAGTAATTACCTTAATAATTAAATAATTTGATATTTCTTAAGTCATTATTGTATATTTTCAAGCTTAGTAGATATAAAAAGCTAGAAAAATACGTAGTTTTTTAGTAAGAATTAGCTATAATTATAAGAATAATTCAAATTGGAAGGATTTTTTTTTTCGATACATATCATGGAAAAAGTGGAACTAGATCTTAGTACTTATTTAATACATACACATATATACGTACTTATAGAATATTCAATTACATTATTTAACACTATGCACAAACAATAGTTTATAGATTTTTAATTAACAATGCAAATGTTTTTAAATGGATACCTTGTTTAAATACTTGTTACATGTTGTTTGTGACCAATCTTATATATGTGATGATTTGGTGCCTATATAACTAAAACATATATTTAGATGTTTGTATAGTTTTAAGTGTTCGATTTTCCGTCCTGGTGGGGCCATTTAAGGTGGAAATATTATGCACGTTTGTAAATATTTGATATATCAAAAATATAAACATTAAATAAAATCTTAATAGCTTTATTAAAAAATAAAATAAGTTAAAAAACATGTAGCTTTTAAAAAAAATCGTGAAATAATCGAAACAGCAATCAACATTTCCACCGTAAAAGCTCCCAACCGCAATCGCAACCAAAACCGTCCATGCAAGTATTAAGTGTCTTCCAATCAAAAACACTAACCAGACAACTCTCTCACAAAATCGCGCGCGCCTCTGCGTTCAACTCTCGCTACCAAACATGTATCCGCACACCTCAGCCTGCATCGAACCCCTGAATGTATCAATCTACACCTCCTCTCCTATAACTCGCCGCAAAAAGAAAAAAAAGGCCACTATGTCAAAGAGCACGCCCGCAAACTTGTAGAAAAAGCGGCCTCCAGGAGGGCGAGAGATCGTCGGGCTCGCAGCGTGCCAAAGCCGCAGTCGCCGAAGGCTCGGACGCTAAGCCGACGACGAGGAGCAGCCTCAGGGTGAACAGCTGCGGTCCTAAGGCCGACGCCGCTTCCACCTCGACGGCGAACAGTAACAATAATCGCGCGAGCGTAGCGCAGCAGGCCAACGCCGGCCCGACGCAGGGCCCGAATCTTATTCTGCGCTCGGCCGAGCGGCTCAGCCGGCATCACTCGCTCAGGCAGTAAGTCTCCGCCAGCAGAATATTGACCTTTTTTTCACACATTGATTGTTCTTGTTTCTTTCATTTGGCGTGATGTGTTTTTGCGTTTGGCCCTCCTATACCCCCCACTTTATTTGTGTTTTTTAATTGTTTGGATTTTTAGCTGACGCTGTGTTGAGTGGTTGGAAAAATAGCTGAACAGAGAATTTCATTTTTTTTCGGTTTTTGTTAGGCTTTGTAGTTTATCTGTAATGTATGTACATATGCAAATAAATTAAAAAAAAAAATTTAACTATGAAGTTCTCTGGTCGGGTATGAATTTGCTCCGCTATTAAATCGACGATTATATTGTTTAATGCGTGCTCAACAGTTCTTACGATCTGTTACGTTTTGCTTATTATGAACTTACAATTAGAGATTTTAATTTAGTTTTAAAAACGATATTTAATGCTCAAGTAATTTATATATTTTTATTTATTAATTTAATAATCTAATTTAGTATTAATAATACATGAGTTACCATAAAATGATACATGCACGATTAATCAAATGTATTTTATACTTACATTTATCGATATATATATATACACTTATTATATACGTTATGATTTTTCTATCCTTTTATATCTTTTCTTTAACTGTAAATGTAAAGGTACAAAAAAATGTTATTTAAATCAAACGGGTTTTAAAAACTTTTTTTGTAAAATTATTTAGTACTCACTGTTAGCTCAAGCGTCTTTAGTTTGAGACATGCAAAACTTGTAAATTAATAATAATTATTATTATTAATATTTGTAATATAATTCGTAGACAGTTTAGCTTTGACAAAACTAGATGACTAATAATGTTACTACTTTATAAAGAGAAAAATATATTTATCAACATTTTATGATATCACTCAATGGAACATTGAGTTTGGAATTTATTTTGCAACCAGAACAATAATTTTAGTGTAAGCACAATCACACTTCATTCTTGTTTCAGACTCATATCATTTCTTTTCATGTATAGTAGTCGTAGATTCTTCTTGGGACCGTATTTTAGTATGTTTTTATTCAGTAGTTTCTATACTTTCTTTCTGTTTTACTAACATTTTAATCATTATAAAAATCAGAGCTAGGTGAACGAATGTTTCAAAGATATCTTATTATCAACTATATTATTATATTTTCTGTAACCATTATGAAAACTCAAAACATCAAAGTTCACCTAGTTCTGACATAAGAAAAAAAGCATCATGCATGACATTTCATATTTGAAGCGCACGCATATGCAAATAGCGTCTCGGCTTCTGCACACATTAGTCACCTAGCATCGATGGAGTCCGAAACGTCCAGGCGATTTATTTCTTCCCCCTGAGTTACGTTTGTGACATTACTCAAAAAGATTTATGACTTTCGAAAGCTTTGCAGCATGGAAAAGGATTGTGTTATTTAAAATATCAAAAAAAAAAATCATTTTATAACTATTTTGCACAGACAGCTTTTAATCTTATAAAAATATTTTCAGTATTTTAACATTAAGAAATCATTAGTAGCTTAATGTTAAATAAATTTGTGAATCCTAGCGACAGAAAAACATTTTCATTACTTTACAATAAAAAGTAGTAGTTTTGCATTTCTTCTGAAACGTACTTAATCGCACGAATCGCAACCCCATCGATGCTTCTCCATCATAAAAAAAGAGCCAAGCCCAAGCAAGCAAGCAAGCAAAAAAAAAAAAGAAAAAACATAAAAAGCAGAGAATCAAAGCGACAAAGCGCGTTCGCGTCGAGACGCCTGTCAAGCCTACAATTGCCATTGACGTGCCATAGCTAACCGCAAGTGCGTTATCATCAGAGAAATACCGACCCTTTGTTTGTTCTTTTTCTCTAACTTTTGCAGTGCGCGCACGTCAAAAAGTTACAAAAAAGCAATTATCAGATGACTAACCGATATTCTCAGTGGCGCCGCCGCGGTGGAGAGCTGCAGCCCCGGCCCGGCCCATCATCATCGCCCTCATCAGGCGGCCAACCCGGCCGCCACCGCCTCCGCATCGACGGTGAGCCGCGTCTCGCATCAGCGCCGGCGCGCTCACCGCGTCAACCCCATCATCCAGTAGATTAACACACGCGCACCCTTCGAAGCACCGCGCGAAGATAGCGCACACACCGCACTCAAGAGCACTTCAGCCGCTGTGTGTGCAGATATGCGTGTCTCTGAATGTATGTTCTGGCTGAATCTCTGTGTGTGTGTGATTCTGTGCAGTGTGCGTGGTGCTTTCTGACTGTACATAGGTTTGAGACAACGAACGAAAGCACTTGGCTTTTTATTCTTATTGTATTGGAGAATACTTTTTTGCGGGATTAGGTGAGAAAGTTGGAGCTTTTTTGCTGTACTCTAGGGATAGAAGGATTAAAAAGCGCTTCTATTGGCGAAAGTGGAGAATTAAGCTTTTGGATAATTGCAATACATTAAAGTTATTATATATATTTTGACTCGTCTTGAAGCGGTTTTAGGAAGAAGGGCCTAAAAGCAATGTTAATTAAATGGGTAATAGGCCCTTGTTCTAAAGAACGCTTCATTTGATAAAAGACATATCTATTTTTTTAAAATCGTGTTTGTTTTGAACTGGGAAATCTCAAATAAGGCCAATGATTTATTTTATATGATAATAATGTAGTAAAAACTAAAATTTATTCGATTTTTCGCTTATAAGAGAATATGAATATGTTAAAATGTAATGATTTATTACAAAAATAATTTATAAATTGTTATATAAAGTAGATAATTATATCTACTTGTATTGAAGATAAATTGTTACCTCATAAAAAATTTGGTCCTGAAAAGATATTGTTTGAAAATCGAAATATTGATACAAACATGAGTTCCGATGTTTAATAGAATATAACATCACTTCTTATTTCAGTAATTTAAAAAAAAATAATAGAAAATTTTTTAATTTTGTAAATTAAACTTATTATTTGCAAACTATACGATTTCGGTAAATGCCTACTATTAAAGAAAAAATAAAATATATAAATATTTAAATACAAAGTGGTACAGTAATAAAACTGCAACTTTCATATCCTTCTAATTTTTTCTAAATTCGACAAACTAAATATATTTACGTTACTTTTTTTTTGAATATTTGTAACGATACGACCAGCTGCAATAATTAGTTAAAATAACCCAATAACCTAACCATGTAAATTTCTTTAAAAAGTTTTTTACCTTGCTACTCTAAAATAATTTGCTTTGAAGAGCCGAATTTCAAATTATAACTTACCACTTATTACTTATTTCATATATATCAACTGATATAATGTTTAAAGGTAGTACCAAACATAATTTAAAATGAAAATATTTAAATCTGGAGAAGAGATTTTACTAGAATGTTAAATTTTTAGATGGCTGTTTTATCAGAAAAGTTCAGTAGAAAATGAGTAATGTTTAAAAAAAAAGATACTATTATACCGTATAATAATACCGTATTGTTGATAATATAGAATGAGAATTGATATAATCTGGTGTTATATTTAAATTTTCTGAAAAAGATAAATATTTAAAATACGGTAAATTAAACGCAATGATATTATAAAATTTTATTTTTCGAATATATGGATTATTTATATATATTTTTTTATTTAAGCCTTTCCATTAGTATCTGTAGAACACTGAATTTGTTTGTACGAACAAAAAGTATATAATTTCTTCTTTTCTACAAACGATCTTTTTAAAATATTTGATATAAATATTTTTCTACCCTGGTAGAAACGTTCCCCATTTTTTGGCCAGCGGATGGCCAACTATAAAGAATTGGTCATCCACTAGCCTAGTTTTAAACACTTGGTCAATTTTATTAGGAAAATTTCTACCAGAGTAATACCTTCACCTTATACCAATACAATTTACTCTTTATACTTTTTTTATGAATTTCCACTGGCACTTTTTATCATTCAACAAAATAAACTATACTCTTAAATAATAATAATAATAAAATTTATTATAATAATTATAATAATAATAATAATAAT
>UELX01005667.1:0-12965 GCA_900480035.1 Eupelmus urozonus | reverse complement strand
TATATATATATATTTATAATTATATTTATATATAATAAATTATTGTATTAGCTCTTTCTCTTTAGTCGAATAAATATACGAAACTTAATTTGTGAAAAATGGTAGATGCGGGAAGCAGAATTTTGAGTAAGTCTATAAATTAGTAGTTTTCGGTAAATCGATTATTCTATAGTGACTCAAAAGACAAGAGCTGGGCCTGTTGAGAATTTGGCATACTCGAGTCGCGCGCAAGGCAGCCAAGCAGGAGGCAAGGACCTTGGATTCCGAGTCTTCAGGATCACGTGCACGTGTAGCGGCAAGCTCCGGCTCCGTGTACAGGCCTCTCTTATTGTCTCGGTGCGACTATATATGTATATAGAAAGGGAGAGGGGGGGGGGGAAGGGGTGAGAGGCTCGTGGGCCAATGTCTCTAGGCTGGCGAAGCGGCTTGTCTGACACCAGGGCAAGCGGAGCACAATGAGAGAGAGAGAGAGAGAGCGCCAGAGATCTAATCGCGGCTAAAGTACTTAATATCTTAAGGTCGAGCTTGCCGTAGGAGGAAGGCCTTGTAGGAATGCTGGCGTCTCTCTCGGTCGCGCGCCTGCTTGCAAATGCGCTTGCAAAGGAGCGGAGGGACAGCAGCAGCAGCAGCAGCAGCGTGACGGGGGTGGTGCTGTGGGATCCACCGTCTCGGTATCTGATGAAGAGGCGCCCCCGGTGACAGCTACCAGCTCGTCAGGGACTTAGGAAGCTTTGAATATACATAAATGTATGACAGAGCTATTTACGAGGCGATGACGGAACGACGCGCCAGCGAAATTTCCGTTAAATGCATGGCTCACAACCTGCTTGGGGGACACAGACGCGCACACAGACGCACCAAACACGACTAATCAACAACTTTCCTAATTGGACCCTCGGCTTTGTTTTCGCTTTATGCTGGATATTCTATTCTACTCCTACTACTCCCCTATATACCGTTTAATTTACAATTCTTTAATAAAACTCGCTAAAAAACTTGGCTCACACATTACATAATGCTCATAGAAATTTTTAACATTTTTATACAACAGAATCTGTCCGACTATAGTTTGTCTGTTTCTACTGGCTGCACTCGAAGTTTCATTTTAAAAAATCTCCATATATATTGATTTAGACACTGGAGATAATTTCAAGACAAGTCCCGCGCGCGTAATTCTCAAGCTCAGCGTTGCTCGCATATCGCAAAGAAGCCTCGTTGGAAAGAAGAACTCGTTATTGCTGCTCGCGGGAAGCTCTTACGCGAAGAAAAAATTGAAAGAGAAAAGCGAAGAACCGGAGAAAGCTGCATATACTACAGAAGGCTCATTCGTTCGATACACCTGCAGCTACAGAGCGCGCAAATGAACCAACCCTTTTGTCTCCACTCAGCTCTAGTCGGCAAGTCATTAAAAACCCGGACGATTTTTTAACTACGCTAGCGCAGCTTCGTCACTGCAATTAGCCTTTCAACAACTTTTTGCCACAATTCTGATTCATTATTAATCGTATTAAATTTTACTTGCTTGAGAAACTGCGATTACTTATCTAATCTATATATATATTAATACGTGCAGGCGATGTTATGCATGAATGTACCGTGAAGCATTAAAAGGTTAAAACCGAAGCGTGGGATCGCTTACTTTGTATGACTTTTTGTACGTAGCTCTGTTGCCTGCTACCATAAGCGTAATGATGCACTACGAGATGAGAACAGAAAAAAAAAGAATAAAAGAGAGATCAAAGACTTAGATTCTCCTGCGTCTCTCTCAGTGAACGCTATAAGCTCGTGTATATATATATATATACACTTTAAACTGCATTCTGGTTAGATTGGTACAAAATGGAAAGACTCTATGACACCGAAATAAAATCTCTACTCTTGCATCATTTTTCAAACTGTCCAAAATACGATGAGATTTACGCTTTTGTCGATTAACCAATGCAATTTGAATATCACAATTTTAATTGATTTAATTAAAAAAATTAAACTATAATACGAAGAATGAAGTAAGGGAAAAGAGGAAGTTAGTGATATGTTTAATAAAATGTTGAATTAAAAAAGTATTTGGAATTTCATGTGCATGGGAACTGCGCAGTAAAAGCCGAGAGAAGAAGCGAGAGGAGAAGCATACGAAAGGCTTTTGCACATGCGCGCGCGTGCGTATATGCGAGACATAGCCGACGGGGGTTGGACGTGTGCACGCGTATACGCGAAATTCTGACTGCTTTTCGGCCGTCTCTCTCCCTCCCTCCCTCCCTCCCTCTCTCTTTCCTCTCTCCTCTGTGGCTCTTTTCGCGAAGCGCGCCATTTGCAATTCAACGCGTATGCAAAGCGACCCGCGAGCGAGAGAAGGCATACATGCCTTCATAATATAAGTCTGCATATAAATATATGTCCGCAAGAGAGAGAGAAAGCTTAAACCGCGCACGTATTATACGAGATCGGGCTAAACGTATTTATACGCGACCGAGCGCAAGTATACGCATGCATATACGTACACACACACACTTATATATTCTATGTATACAACACGCACAAGCTAATCACAATGACGTAAACCACACTCCATAAAGTCTTTTTCTCGATTAAAAAATTTTTATAATTAATCCCTCTGATTTTTTCCTACATTTTTTTAAATTTACAGCTTAGACAAAGATAAACTAAAAAGTGAACATAAATATTACGATATAAATAAGAGTATGTAAAGCTTATTGATTGCCATCTGGAGTTACAACATAGAGGGAGGGGAATGAGCTGCGTCTTTAAAGGTATCGAGAAAATATAATCGCTATAATGAATAATAATCGCGAATAAGGCTGGTTCGACAAAATAACAAAAGAAAAGCAATATCTCTTACTACCCACTGGTGTTTTTGCATTTTATTATGTGCCAAATATTGGCTCCCCCTTTGCATTTCTTCCTTGCTTCGGCCCCTTTTTTAATACGCTCAGCTAGAGTCTAGGCGAGATGACGAGGATTAACGGCACAAGGATATGAAATTGAGCTTTGAATATTCTATGTTTGCGAGAGAACGAGTACATGTATGAGATCCTGCACAATGACAGGAGCCGATTTTTTCGGCTTCCCTCCAAGTATGCACAGCTTATTTATATTCTCTTTTTATCGTTATGCCTATAAGCTATATTTTCATTTTCTTAATTTGATTAGAACTTACCTTTATCTTAATAGACAATCATACATTTATCTATAATTAAACAAAAACACTTACGTATGTTCGCTATATTGTATTTTGTTCATGTTATAGTGGAAAAAACAGTAAACGTTTAAAATATTATCGATTCAATTCTAATGAGGATTTTTGGAGTTTAATTAGATTTAATAAATGAGTGACTTTAAATATGGTTTGAAACATAAATATAGTCTGTTAGAGAAAGTATGATAAGAATATGCAAGCGCACAACTCATAATCAAACGTTTCGTAGCAAGGGAAATTAAATAGTCAATAATATATTATTTAATGCTACTTGAGTATGCAAGTTTTACATGGCTAATGAAGATTAATATCGTAGATGAAAGGATAAATGCATATTACAGCACGTTTACCTGTTCGTCTCCCTCCGTGAATATAATTCGTGTAGGTGTAAATACACGATGTCGTGCGGAGAAGCTATACAGGCGTCAAATGATTGATATATATTTAAAAGTAACAATACTCAATGCACGCTGACCTTTCTCCAACATCTCTTGAATAACAATATATTTCAGTTTGAAAAATGGCCTACCAATAAGCGTTTACATTGTTGCGAACATCCATATTGATTTTCACTTATTATATTCGACGATAATAATTCAAGATTTCTAATCCAACTTGTATGATTCATGTGCCAAGATTCTCTAGTTATGATTTCGAGATATCAGCAAACAACAAGGAGATATTTTAACACTTATATATAGATACAACACTCTTATGCATATATATGTCTGATTCGATTATTTGCATCTAAAAATTCATCAATAAATAGCATGTCACATTGTTAAATATGTGGAGATGCGTTTCTTCTTCATTAGTAAAAGTATACATAATAGGAGAAATTATATTACAAGTGCCGTTAAGTATAAGTCACTTTGTAGGCAAAGAGGCGAGAAAGAAAAGTTGTACATATATAAATAAAATAAAGAAGCGAGAGCGAAAAAAGCCGAGAGATGAAGGAATTATTTTTCGCTCTCTTCTTGGAAATTCATTGAGTCTGTTTACACGGGGCAGCAGCGTCTTTGGTAATTTCTTTATTTTTGCTCTCAAGGGAGATTCTCTGGTAGCAGCTAGGAGATGTGCCATTTGTTTTTATCAGCGCGCGTCACACGGCGCTGGGAGGAAGCTTTTGGCTGGGGGCTTTGGGGCTCTGAGGACGTTTCTCGAAAAGTAGAGTATGCTCAAGGTCTGCAGCAGAGTCGTTTCGATCCTTTGGGAACAGAGAGGGGCTGGGGACGGCTTGCTCTGCTGCTGCTGCTGCTGCTGCTGGGGGAGTCCTATCATTGCGTTACTTTGCGAGCAAGCGCGTTACCGCGAGCATCGCGCATTTATTATTCACGCGCTAGTCTCGCACAGGAAAATGTTTTACGAGCAGGAGCAAAAAGAGAGTGTTGCGCGTGTGACACGCTCTGAAATTTTCAAATTTCTCTCTGCTCCAGCATTTTCGGAGCTTTTCATAAATACGTAACGAGCCGTGTAGCCGGCTTTTGCTTTTTCTCGGACAAGCTTGGGATTAGATGAATATCCTCTTTAACTTTACATCATTTTAAAACCAAGTGCACATCAAAATTTTCTCCTTAATTCGTTATTTATACCAGCAGCAGATTCATTCTTGTGCATGCATTTAGCACTTTTTTTTCAAGGCCTTGACGCCAGCAGCGAACTAGTTGTGTGAGGGGGTCGAGCGGTCTGGTAAAAGGCGCGTTCTCGCAACGTCACGCAGCAGAGATAAGCGACAAAACGGCGGTGGCGTCGCCGACGATGACTTTCCCTTTCGGCCAAAATCCCTCCTTGTAATCCTTGTATAACGAAGCTTTTTCGTGCAATGCTCGCCGCGCAGCACGTTAATAAGCGAGAGAGAGAGAGGGAGAGAGGGAGAGAGAGAGAGAGAGCCGGTCTGCAAGGTTCGCGTGTTGGCATTGTTCGGCTCGATCGTCGTCTGCTCGCGTGTCTCTCGAAGCGGGACCACGTGGAGCGCGAGACACGCGGCGCCTCGCTTTTTCGAGTCACGCATAATTCTATGCCCTGGCTTTTCGTCTTGCTCTCTTTTTTGTACCGAGCCCTCTTATTTTTTCGCCTTTCATACGCAAAATACATAGTGGGGCTAGTGAAATGATTACGATGCGAGGTCGAGGAACTGGAGGAGTGCATTATTTTTCTCCTTCTCCTTCTTTTTTTTCGCCCCCCAACTTTTTCATATATGTATTCGCGCTCCTCTTCATCTCCTCCTTTATGTACAATATTCGCCCAACAGCTGTCATTATTCCAACGATTCAATTTTTCTTTACCTACAGAAGCACAGATTATTGAGCGGTTTCGTCTTATTTGAGGTTTCTTACGCTGCCTACTCTTACCAGATGGATTTCGTTCTCAATTCATATTCATCCTGGATATATTTGTAAATGTAAATATTGATTACATTCATATGATTGTCAAAATTTATGGAAATCCCATTTTTTTAAATTCCTTTTTCTAAATAAATGAATTTAACTTTTATTGTTGTAGTAATTATATGCAAGTGAAAATATGCGATCTCATTGTCATTCAATTTCATTCAATTCGCATCCTTTTTATATTCAAAAGCTTCTTTTCTCGGTCTCTGAAAATTAGTCTCTGAAAATCAGTCTCATGAGTAATTTGAAAGCAACTACAGTATGCTATACAAGAAAATAAGGAAGATCATACTTTCATCACTATAAAGCAACACAATAACACGGAGTTATAATTTAAAAATAATTCGATATAGAGCCGCTAGTTTAAAATCCACAATTTTCCAATTCTCCAACTCAGCACAAACAGCACGACTAATCTAGTCTTTAGCGAACTCCGTCTTGTCTCGCCTCTCGTCGAGGAGGAACCTTTAATACCATAATTGACTTTTCCTCGATTTTAAAGCACTCTTCGTTTCGCGAAAAAAGCGAGAGAGAGAGAGAGATCGAACGGCGTGCTAAATTGTTTCTGACGCCCAAGCAATTTATTTTTCGAGCGCGAGCTTCCTAAGAATTTTTCAGGAGTAAGCGCGCGCCAAACCGCCAGCGTCGTTGCCTGCCAGAGAGCCTTATCGGCAAAGAAGTCGAATTATCCTCGGGACCGTTGGCTGGAAATTAAAATCTCTCCAAGCCTCCCAAGGAGCAGGAGAGAGAGAGAGAAGAACTAAGACGAAGAAGAAGTAAGGGGTGCAGGGGCGAGGGAGCAGCAGCAGCACCACCACCACCACTGCCAGTACCAACGGAAGAAGCCAAGTCCATTAGGAGGCCCCGAGGGTCTTTACCGCCGAGCAAGAGAGAGAGAGAGAGAGAGAGGAAATGAGCGAGAGCTCCCTCTATCTCGAAAAATGTCACCGATGATGAATAGTTGGCATGAACAAAAAGAAATGCTAACCGACCTCCTCCTCCACCTCCCCCGGCGGTGCGGCTCCGATTCTGCCTGTTTCTTATTCAGACCAAACCGTTCCGAGAGCACACTTTTTCCTATCGAAAATGAGAGAGTCAATTTATGAAATCGATCTCAAGCACTCTCCTTCTCCCTCTTTCTACTCTGCCAACAAGTGCACTTCCATTCTAATAGCCTATTATTCTATTTTTATTCCAAAATCCTCCAAGTCTTTCTACAGATATTTTTCAAGTAAATGGCTTTTCTTCTCTTTAGCATAAACACAGCAATATCTTTTCTTTTTTTATATTTCTTTAAATTTTCTTCCGAACTTTTGTCTGAACTATAGGTACTTGACAGAAGCTACAAATGACTGGTACTGAGCAGCAATATACCGCAGCGCAGCTCATTAAATCGAGCGATATTAGGAGTTGGGCAAAGCAAAAGCAAAGAATAAACGACAGTTGTACTGTGATATCATCTTAATTAAAAGTTGCCAATTCATTTCGCCTGGCCTGCCCCGACTCGAGCAGGCCCGCAACACTCCCCGAGCCTTGGAGAACCTAGTCTCGCAGGCATTCTACCCCTCAGCTTATTCTTTTCTTTTAAAAGAAGCGCCACTGGAAAAAGATAGCGTGCAGCCGGAAACGTCCAAGATAATAAGAAGTTTGCGCGAGGCGCCGCAAAGAAATTAACCTACTCGCTTGGAATTGTCTCGCTGATATTCTTCTCTCGACTATGCGTATATAAGTATGCTTTTAAATGAGGGCCACGAGGAGCCGGATAAAAATCATTTCGTTCTGGAATATTAACGATACGGAATTACTTTGTTTCGACACTCGAGTGTTGCGCTTTATTTATTTCTTATTTTGTTGTTTGATTTTTGAGAAATTTTTAATGGATGCATATGCGCCTGCACTTTCTCAAATTGTTTGGTCGTTCTAATTATAAATCTATGGCTGAAATTCGATCGAATGAAAAGAGCCGACAAGCCGTTGATGGCGTTCCCAGTGCTTAATGAGACAAGACTAATGCGCCTACAGCGGTAAATGCTAATTACTCTACTAATTACTAAATGTAATACTCATGGCTTCATTTGATTAAGCCCATAAAATGCAATTAAATTCAAGATTAAAATGTAGATTAGTTTTCAAGTAAAGATTACGAGATTCCTTAATTATGTGCAATTCGAGGATTCTATTACCGGTATTTGATTCCTAACAAATTGCAAAACTTGTCCATCTCTACAGAAGGAATAACACATAATTTCTAATTTGAATAGTAATTGAGTTGTTGCTCGCTACGCAAAGATACATTTATCTGCGAGTTGAAGCTACTCGAAGAAAAGCAAGAAAACGTTACAAATAAATAATTCAAAAGCTACAAGGCGATAAAAAGAAAACAAAAACAAAAAAAAAAACAAAAAGAAAAAAAAAGAAAATGAAAATACATAGTATGAGAAAGAAAAGCTATATTCACATGACCTTAAACTATTCATCGCGCACTAAATTATCTTGTAGCGCTCTCTGGGGCGAGCAACGAGATCGCGGCGCAGTTTCTTCATTGCACCTTGCGCTCAGAGGGAGAGAGAGAGAGAGAGAGAAGAGTCTGGTACATGTGTATATATCTATATCTGACTCCCTGAGCGTTCCGCATCGTCCAAGTTCGCTTTGCTCTTGAGTTGGTGCTGCTCTCGCTCATTTTTCTCTGAACTCGCTCTCTTTCCTCTAGTTGTCCCTGCCCACCCCCGCGGCGCAGCCCTTTTCTTCTCGGTCGCGCGGGCGTGCGGGCGTGCGGACGCCCTGGCAGTTATACCTGGTCCAATTATGAATTTTTAACGGACTGCAGCAGCAGCAGCAGCAGCCCGGAGGCGCGAGCGCCCGTAATTTACTTCCCAATTTGTATAAAATATCTCGCGGCTAATGAAGCAATTTGAGGCTGTCTCTGCCGGTAATGTATGGAGTCTGCGCGCGAGTTTGCGAGCCTCGAGCAGCCAAGCTAGCTCCGCAATATCTATATAGACCAGTGTGGAAAAGCCGAGCTGTAATAGCATGCGCGCTCCGCGTTTTAGATTTTTAGACAGCCGCTCAACTCGCAAGCTATACCGCCCCATTATTACGATGTTCGCCGTTAGCACACGCAGTTCGATAGCAGCTACTCGCAAACATAACTTTTTTACCTACAATGAAAAATATTATTAATTTAGCACTGTGTATTAATCAAATCAATTTAGTTATACATTAATTCAATTTTGCTTAGTTTAATTTGATTATTAATTCGCAAACGATTCCTATTTAAAGAGAAAATCAGGGAAACGTCGAAATACGTATTAATATATTTGCAGCTAATGTGAACTTTCGATACTAGAGAGGATTCTTTGTTAAACAACAACAAACGCGGTAGGAGCGTGGCGTTGGAAATTAATTTTAATTAAAACATCAGCGCAAATAGCCTTAACGGCCAATATAATTATTATTCTCATTGCGGCCGCAATCGATACTTTGAATAAAGAGCATTTATTGCGACATATCTGGTAGGTATGCGGTGATAAAAATTTTAATTTTTAAACCATCACCTTACTCTTTGCTCATTTCCTCGTTTAAAAGCTTAGGTAGCAAGCAATCTGTGTTTAAGCATATAATAACTATATCCGCAGCTATTGAAGAGGCAGCTGCTATATAGCAGCAATACATGCGCGGGCCCACGCGCTATCGAGCTACGGTAGAAAGACGATTCGACCTATCGCGATACGAATTATTTATGCTGGAGGCTTATCGGCGTGATACAATTTGCTTCCGTGGACGATACAACGCCTCACTAGGTGCACATATCGATTTGTGACTTGGCAACAATTTTACAAGCCCTACTGTTTCTGCTTGATTTTGTATTGACGACACCTCGCTTGCCTCTAAATGGAATTTTGTCCATTTAAAGCCTTTATGACATATATACATAAAATGAAAATTAAGTTAATATTCGGTAATTGAATAATTAAATAAAATACGTAGTAATTTAATAGCGTTAAGAATGTAGTTTTGAATGTTTACAAATTGATTGAATTAAAAATTGCTGGAAGACGAGCTAGCGAACAAGGGTAGAAGCACATAAAAGAGAAGAGTAATCCTACACATAGGGCGACGTCAGCTTAGTTGGTGTCTCTGCAGCCAAGCGAGTACAGGTCATGAGTGCAGGTCGGAAGCGAAATATAGACTCTCGGCACGTCAGAGTGCGGCGCAGTTGCAGGCTAAAGCGAGCGCTCGTAAAAGCTGATCCCTGTATAATTTTCAATCGCCCTCGGATTTGACGAGCTCGTCATGGCTTCTTGTTCTCTTTCTCTCTTCTTGCTCCTGCCTTATTCTATTGCAGAGTTTTAGCTTCTCCGGATCCCGATGCGTAAGCGCGAGCGCGAGCAGGAAGATAAGGGAACGGAATGACGAGGTCGCAACGAGCGGTAAAAAGCCGATCTCTGGCCCGGATAAACCTCGAGACGGACAAGCCGAGTGAGAGAGAGAGAGAGAGTGAAATAGAAAATCCGCAAGCTGCGGGGACGGGCCTTGTAGGGAGCTGTTGAAGGGGGAGAAAGAGGTGAAGCATCGAGGAGGACTGAGATGGAAAATGGGAGCGCGAGCGAGATAAGGGGGAGTTTTCTCCCTCTGGGAGTAGCAGGCCCGTAAAAAGACAATACCGTTCCCTCTCATCCTCTACCGCCGCAAGTGCCTACCTCAAGCAGCACGTGCCGCCTCGAGCCACGTGGATGCGTACCAGCCCTTTTGCACACCCTTCTTTACTTTAGCGCGCAATCTTCCCCCGTATATATATATATATATATATATTCCTGCTGCTCGCTCTACTCCTGATGCTCGTTCCAGCCGAAATCATTCCTTTTGCTGCGGCAAACCACGCCGGGATATAACCAATGCCCCAACCGCTCGCCCTTTTCTCCCTGCAGCACCAATCGAATTGAATTTTACAACCAGCTTCGGATACGCCTTCTATTAGTTCCTATAATTGATACTTTCGCTCCTCCTTCTCTCAGCTCTTGAGCAACTTAACCGCTTTTATTACACTTTTTTCCATCATTTCAATTTTAAATTATACATATATATGGATTATGCTTTATTCGCTTCCCTTTTAATTAACTTTCTATTTTTTGCTTTTTCAGACAAGTTTTTTTCTACAATCTTTGGGCGCATATTTACGATAGGATTATCCTAAGTTACAATTACAATTTTTTATAGTTTCATTAATTTAAAAGTTAACTTTTAAAAAAAGAGTGTTATAATTGCTGCATTCGTACACTGGAATTCAGAATTTAATATGATAAAAAAGTTATTGCATTAAAGGATTCTTGATTAAGTGATTGTAAACATTCCATAAGAATAATGTCACTCGGAAAAAGTAGGTGCGCATAGATTCAACTAATCCAACAGGTGAAATAAGCACAGGAATAATAAATCCCAGCAATCGGCGTAACGGATTCCCCCGAATAAAGGAGATCCTCCCCAAGCTGGAACGTCAAGTATGGCATATATCCAAAAGATGCGAGGGTTTTTGATCGCATGCAACAGTCGCTGATTTCATTAGCCGATATAGTTGGCGCAGCCTCAGCCGAGGCGCGAGGGGTGAGAGAGAAGACGCGTTAAATTACAAGCTCCCCGACTGGTGGGAGCAGCGTCAGTAGAATAAATAAGTTGGGCTAGGGTCGTCAGAGAATGAGAGTAACGCGCAAGATGCATTTACATTAACGGCGAGGCAGAGCCGCCGGTAATGAAGTCGCTTTTGAGCCGGATGAAAAGAAGATTATTCAGCGTGGCGATAATTGCCTTTCGGGGTGACGGTGCTTTGTGCGCGCGAGACAGCCGGCCCTCCGCGAGCACTTTCGATAGCGATTATAAAAATCCGTGGATTCGAGCTTTTGCGATGGCGCCTGCTTTATTCTGCTAATTTCTAGCTCGTTATTCTTCTATTCCTCGAATTCACAATCTTTTCCGTAATTAGGCTTCTTTTTTTTCTTCAAATTTTACAATTAATTTCAGTCTCTAATTATAATCATATCCATTCGACATTAATAATTAATAAAAAAAAATTAAATAAATGTTTGCTATGCTTTAAGAAGCGAATACACAGCTGTTAAACGTAGAGGAATCGTAAAAACAGCAGTAGCGAGCAAGATCGATGACGTGTCGATGCAGCAATCAATCTACATCAGGAATCAAGATACAGTAGAAAACAACTCCAGCGACATGTTCGATAGCTAAATTCGTTAGTATAATATCTCTTTTTCTCTTGACTCGCGCAGGGTAGCCCAGACGATTTAGGTAGACGAACTGGAATAGCTCGTGAAAAGTTGATGAACTTTCCGGCAGGCGAATTCGGCATCAGGCTCAAATTAAAACGACAGCAACCAGGCCTGGACGATGACAAGGAGAAGCAGCGCTAAAAGCAACAAGTCGCACCTCTTGAATTTTTAATGCCCGACTCGAGTTCGTTGCTTTAGTACTTTTACTACTCTAGCTTGATTCTTGTGAATTAAGAATTACCAAAGGATGATTTATTCTAGTTTTTGTAAAGATATAATTATAAGAACAGTGCAAATTGTGCGCTTGTTAGGCTATCAACTTTTTATACTCTAATATATTTACTTAAACAGCAGTATCTTTATTCATCAATGTCTCCTAATCGTTTTGTTGCCTTTCCTGTTTTATCGATGAAAATTATCGAGATAGAGAGCTCTATGCATCGGTTAAATTGGCAGAAGAAGACAACATAATAGTATGGAAGAAATAATTATTTATTTTTTTATATTAATGGTATATAGTAAACATAGCCAATTTGAGGAAAAAAAATATAGAAATAAAAGAAAAAGCCATATCTCATTATTGCGGCTCTTGGACAAGTCCGAAAGCAATATAAATTTCTCTCCAGCTCCTCTGGTGATGTGTATTTGCAGGCAGCTTCGTGTGGCCGGCGCTGCTAGTAGCTAAGCTAAGCAGTTACTTAACGTCAGATCGATCTTAATCCAGGAACAGTAGTATTAGTCCGGTATCGAGGATTAGATTCCGGCACTCTTACATGTGCACACACTCAAGAGAGTGAGAAAGAGAAAGAAAAGGCGAGAAGAGAAGAGAAGAGAAGAGAAGAGAAGCGGCGCACTTAGGAGGGGGTGGCCGGGCAGCACTTTGCCAAGCCAGAAAGCTGCACATACATCAGGATCTGGCGCGAGAGAAAGAGAGAGCTAATCTGATTCCCCTAACAATGTGCACGCGTCCGAATCTTCTTACATGCGCACACATGCGCTCTGCTAGCTTGAAACTTGGCCGAAATGCCCTCCGTCCTTCCTATATATTGTATTTATATATATATATATATATATATATCTCGC